>JAECWT010000058.1:0-34606 GCA_018150885.1 Drosophila tristis
GTCCAGTGCTGTTAAATCGAGCCCCTCTATGAGGGAACTAAGGCTATCGTCACTGTCGCTGTCGCCCTCCCTATGGCTCATGTGGTGCGATTTGTTTCGGCAGAACTACCCTATAAAGGATTATCTTACGTTCCTAATTCTTAAAAACGCGGGTCGAAGGGTGTTTGCTCATTCGCGGTTTACTTTAAATTTTGACCAAAATTTGCCAAAAATAGCGGATCTTTCGCTGTTATCGATACTTATTGCGTTATCACTGACATAGGAAATGTTAACACATGAAAAATTCACATACATGTTCTCTGATTGTAGGGTGAAGGGAGTCTGATCTAGCCCCTGCCTATTGGTCTTCGGTTGAGCGTCGGGAGCCTTTCACGCTGAGATGGTTGGGCTGGGCGAGGGAATTCCCTGCAGCCCGCGTAGACTTTTGTTGATTTTTGGTAAGGTGAGGCGAGGAGGGCCCTTCAGCCTATTTTTTCCTTCGTAGATATTGGGTGGAAGCGAGGGATTTCCCTACAGCTCCTTGTGTTTGTTCCTCTGGTGTCAGCTCCCGCGTAGTTGGGTGTTTTTTGTAATTTTTTTTTTTTTTGATTCTTAATGCTTGGTTGTAGCGCACATGAAACAGAAGTATTTTTCAGTGGCCCTTTGGTTTTGGCGAAGAACAAAAAAATTTGCACACACTGATGTATTTTTTTGGGCGGGGGGGTTTGACAACCAAAACTTCTCACTTATTTTCTTTTTTAATTTTTCATTCTTTTTCTGTTGATTTGTTTGTTCCCACCGGGAGATTTTCTTTTGGGCCACTAGGGGTATCTTTCTTATTTCATTTTTATACTCGCGTTAACTTGGGTTCTTTTGACCCGTTGGGCGCCAATTAAATATTATTTATCCCGTTTATATGTACCGGGGCTCGGCCACCGGCAAGGAAAGACGAGATTACGCTTTAAAGTTTATTACCGGCACGACTGGCTCGGTCAAGTATGAGATTAAATCTGAAGTACAAGAAATGAAATATAAAATGATATTCTTAAAGTTGCCCCCAGACGGCAGCGCTGCCCATGCAGCGGGCCGACGTTCTGCAACCTCAGCGCCTCGAGCCGACGGTCCGCTCTCCAGCGGATGTTTATGCAACAATGTAACTTGAGGACCCCCGTCCACTTGAGTCAGCATCAGAGGTCTTCCACTTCTGGAATTCCGCTGATACCCTGCAGCTGGTGGGGAGTGTTAACTACATATATAATTAACGTTTTGGTGTAAGAAGAGAAATGTAGATGACAGATGTAGAAAAAAAATGAATCATGAACTCAAATATGTACATATTATATGTATATATAACTGAATATCAGGTATAAAAGTAGAGTCGCGGCAACTGCAGCGGCTCAGAACGTTCCAGCTCGTTTTCGATTTAATTGGGGAAGCTTAAAAGTCAAGAGTAAATGTAAGGTCCATGTGGAACGAATGTCATTAGCGATTTGTATACTTTTCTGTGCTTTAATTTAAAGTAAATATTATACACTGTACATCTATTAATTTAGATTATGTTGCAATTTCGGTATTTATGTTACTATTGGCGTGTTCGGCGTGCAATTCACGACTCTCGTAGGCCACATATCAGTTTACTTTTTCCCTACCAAGGAAGTAGTATCCATCGCTGATGTTGGTGAATGGAACTTAATTTAGGACATCACCACCGATGCGATTACCTGGTGATTAGCACAGAGATTTGTTATTTCTCTCCGTTTTCGGAGTTTACTTTGGGACTTTACCATCATTCACTTAATTGGGAACTTCTCCCGGCCCCAGTCTTCTCTTGAACTGGATATCACAACGATGAATAGAACCGTGTACTTCAGCATTTTTCTGGGCACTGATTCAAACGAGACATGAGAACTCCTTTTAAGAATTTCTGTTGAATGTATTTTTTTGGCTATTTTTATAATTGCAAGCGATTTTATTGAAACACGCATTATCACGGAAACTCAAGATCTGCAATCGCTGTTTTTATGTTGATTTACGGAATAAAGAATGTTCGTATGCCATTGGCCTTGGTTAAATTCATTACACATTACTGAAAGAGTTACGTACCTTAAAGGTAATTAGGACCAGTTAAAGTATAATTTATAAACTATTACAAGAAAAATTTGCCATAATTTGAACGTACAAAAATCAAATTTTGTGAATGTCTATTTAGTGTTCGGCTGTACCGCTAGTCTCTCCCCTGAACCGCTTGACTGCCAGAATATCGAACTATTAGCATTAAAGGGAAATGCATTTGGAATGCAGCTTTGCCCCAGTTGACCCAGCTTTGGTCATCAATAAGTGAGCCACCACCAGGAATGGGGCAGAAACATGCAAGCATCTTGTATGAAGAATTTGACATCAGTCGCGTGCGATTCATGTTGCTGATGTGCAGTAGGTTGTTATCTTTGTATATGTATGTATGTAGTTGGCAGGCAACTGACACTCTCAGCCCAGAGCCCACAAATTAATAGCAATTGGCGCAATATGCAGCTGTAAATTGCTGTTGACCAGCAGAGAAAAGATCGAAAGAAAGAAAGATGCAACGACCCGATCGCTGTGTGGGTTGGCTGCCAGCCGCGTCCCCATAAATAGAGGAATGACATGGGATAGAAAGGCATGCGCTTCAGCACTTGAATAGACATACTCGTACATTCATATAAGTAGTTAGAAAGAAAGTCGAGTGGAAATTAGTCGGACAATAAATATCCCGAGTGTGTGTGTGTAAGTGTGACCAGGAAGAAAAGTCTAGCACTTTGTCATGCTCGGGGCTTAAATTATTTAATGGGTTCTATGGCTAGAGTCGGACATGTTGCGATGTGCAGAGTAAACTTTCCTTATTGATAGTACTCGTATCTGATGCAATTTAATATCTAACTGCTCGTACCTTTTGGCTTTTGTATTTCAAAGATGACTCTTTAGTGAATATTTTTGACAAAGCCAAAAACCGAACAAAATTGTACTAGCCTCTTTTTGGCTTGGCTACGCGCATGACACTGAAGTTGGAGCAACTGGAGACCAGACCACAATTAGCTGCATAAATATATAGACACAGTTATGCACTACTGTTATGCGACTTTTTTGGGTTCACAGGGCTATGACGACAGCAGCGACCTAGAACAAAACAAACATATTCCATGTTATTTTACAAGCGTGTTATTTATTACATCACACAACAAAATTTGCATGCGAAAGGAAGGTGGTACAGCTTGGTAGAAGGAACAACAAGTTTCCCAGATACATATTTGTCGTACCATCCTATGGGCATAATCCAGGCAGCGCTGATGGAAAAGAGCAAAGAAAAATTTTGTGCGTGCGCCAGCAAAATTTGATTTGGTTTATTTAGCATAGCGTGGAGGTGTGCTCAACGTAGTAGAAGTTGGATATTGAAGGCAGGTACTTTCTGGATGCTTTAGAATATGTTCAAATAACCTGAATCAACGCAGAGCCCAACGTAGGGAAATCTCGGACTACAATTGGTGACAATTCCTTTGTCCACCGATGAACGAACGGGGTTTGGAGTGCCGAAGCCAGATCCGGAAGAGGAAGCCACACTTCCAGGACTCTGAAACTTCTACACAGCAGTCTTGAGGAATTGGTTTTACAGATTCAATCGTGTCTCTGACAAGGGCAGGCCATGCCGGTGGCTGCAGGTGGCACACACACGCCAAGATCTCGTTTCCTTTATGTGTGGTTTTTTCAGATGTTTTTCCCACACCGCCACCGACGCACAGTGGGCGCAGTTGTATGGAAGAAGGCGACAAAAATAGTTATACTTTACATACGGGTCTATAATTTTCACACCACATTATTGAATTACCAGAATACTATTTGGAAAATTTTGGGAGTGGTTATAAGCCCATACGTCCTTCACAAGCCATTTCTATACATATTTAATAAAAACGAATTTATTATTCCTTAAAATACTACAGGAGAAAAATAGTTAAGGTATTTATTGTTCAAATAAATCAAAACAGACTCGTTAGTAAGTTTTCTTTTACATGGTAATTTTCTTAATCCACTTATGAGAGGGTCCGAACTAAGAATCAATCTGTTGATAAGGTCGTATTTGTTGTGACCCGCGACTCATCGACCTCAGATATTTTGCCTATTATCCGTTGCCTCGTTCTTTAGACGATTCGATGAATTCTGACTTCGGACGACAGCGATTTTTAGCTTCATTCAAATTTTCGAATTTTTCAATACGCTGAAGCTCTTTACTGTCTCAGCCAAACCGAATGCCTCTGCAGAACTACCTTCTGTACGGTTGCAGCTTTTCCACAGCTTGCATATTTTTACAAACAGCATTGGCACAAGCTAATAATTTTCCTTGATCTGGAACATATCCTCTGTTTCCAATTCCAGCTGTATTAAATATACAACTAATTAAACTTTTTCCGCATTACTGCATTTTTGGGCACCACGCATCAAAAAAAACTGTGCAGGATGTTACATTGAAAAATTCCTATACCAGTTAAAACGAAGAGAGAAATAGTGTAAATTATAAATTAAACATATAAATTTGACATTTAAAACACAAATAAACAATAACAAACACATAAAAGAGCAATTACTACAAAAAAACAAATAACACTCAAATATACCAGTTGCACTCCAATCGACATATTGTACCGAAAGGCAGCTAAGGCAGATAGTTCTGGTTTTATTTTGATCTTAAGATATGCATCTATGATCAAACAAATATGAATCTGGGAATCGGTGGGGAACACAACTAAAAGCTTAAGAGAAGTTATAACTGGAAATCGAAAAACACTCAGATAAGACAATTTGGTTATTTTTGATTTTTTGACGACACAAAACAATCTACAAATAGTTGGTTGGTTTTAATTAAGCTTTATACCGGTATGAACGATATCCATATTACTTCAAGTTATTGGCGTTTATTTTAAATACGTTTTTCGTTAAAGATGGGGTTTACTTTCTGAAAAATCAAAACGCAATGAACTGCCGACCACGTGGCTTAACTTTAAGGGGTATTTTTGCATACAGCGAATGGTCACACTGAAAAACTTTGGATTCAAAGGCAATTTATCTATAAGTTTATCAAGTGATTAAAATTGTAAATTTCGATTTCGGTTTTTATTTTTGTCTATGGGAGGCCCACTGTGCGACGCAAACATTCGCACACACACTCAGTTTGGAACGCAGTCGTTTGCCGGCAGGTGGCTCAATTTTAACAGTTTGGAACAATTTAATTTGTGGCATACTTTTGGGGCTATTAAAAATGTATTTTTATGTAGAATGTACGTACAAATATCCCTAAAATTTCATATAGGTTTAAATGAATTTTGAAATTATTTTGAATTAACATATTTTATTTTCTGTACTACTCTTTTTGGTCAAATATCTCTGCTCTTTATTTCTTAGGCGTGCATGATTCTTTCTGGGTCGAAAGGATCTCTGTGATGTATTTTGTAAAGTGCATCCATTTTTGGAGTTTAAATGGAAATTTATCTCTGCTTAATGGCGCTATCAGCTCTATCACTAAGCAGCAGTATCAGCTCGTCCAGTGGCTTTCAAGCTGTATACGTTGCGTAATCGACTGGGTACTATTTATTTATTCATTTTTTCTTACAATCACGTACGTCATGGAGTACAAAAAAGGTAACAGTCATTTTCTCACCTAATTTGCTTGTAATTTGTTGTTGTGGCATCCCAGCCCAGCCCTCGGTCCCCTCTTATGCATATATTAGTGCATCCATAAGAGACCGCAGCACAGTCAATATTTCGTAGCCTGCCCAGTGCCTGAAAGATGCTTATCGAGGTGACAACAACAACTGAGCCAAATTGGGCTGCGACTGGTGTTGGTGGTGGGAACGGGGATCCTGAGACAACACTTTGCATACACACGAGTACACATACGAGTACAGGAGTACGGACTCCTGCACAAACGAATACATATCATGTTCATGCTGTGCTCTGTTTTGGGTAACGTAACCCGATCAGCATTGTTGTTGCTGCTGGTCTCTGGGATCATGTCGTCTTTGGGCAAGCCAAATGCAAGATCATTGGCCCAGTTGGCAACTGTTTGACTCGATTGCCAGAGCTTCTGGGATGAGCCTGAGCTCGTCTTGGCTCTTAGGCTCTTGCTGTTCCCCGATCTGGTTTTTGTAATGCGGAAGCTTCTCTTGGCTTCTACCTGTGGAGGTGTCATTGTGTGCATTTTGGCCATGATTGATTGGATGCTGTCAGAAGCTGTTTATTTGTGTGTTTTCTTTGTCCCAACTAATGCGAAATCTTTGTTGTTTGTTAGGGTAATGAGGATAGAACTTGTGGGAGCAGCTATGCAGCAGAAGAATGGTGTGTCAGGGATCTGTAATCTGTCATCTATCATCTATCAGCTGCAGAAAGCCTTTATTTCCATGGCCTTCTCTTTGAGTAAGACAGCTCCAACCACTTTTGAGTAACTTTTGCACCAATTTCCCTCGGACTTCTCTTTTATCGATAGCAACACTCTCCGCTTTCTCCACCTACTTCACACTAGTCGAACCGTTCGTTCACACCAGCCCACGTCTTCAGTCTCGGCTCGGAGAGTAAACGGCCTCGCTTTCGGCCGACACTTTAATACCTTTAATTACGCCCCAAAATATTACGGCTCGGACTGCAGCTACTACCTCTTCATACCCGACACACGATATGATCTGGTGTTTAATCAGAAATGTAAAGAAAATAAAGTGTGCCCGACGGGAGAGGAGGCGGGTGCGGTACGAGGATACGGGATCCCCTGCGAAGAAGACTGGAATGTTATCAGAGGCTAGGGATCAGTGGCCAGCATTCAGCATTCAGCAGCCACTGCGAAAGCAATTACTTGCCACATATGTGCATACATACAGTACACATGAGTGTGCAGTACACCAGTTTAGCCAGCTTGTGCCCGCATTACACCTGACAATGTTGCATGCTTCACGCCCTCCCTTACCCTCCCCCACCTGCTGAGTCTCAGCTTACCTTGAACTTCTGCCACTTGTCTGCCGTGGCAGGCTGCCCCAGCCACTGCTTCTGTTTCGACAAACTCAGCGCCGCATGCAAATTGTTTGGTTAATAGGCGATAATGTACGAGTACGTATACTTTGTGATAATTTACGGCTTACATTTCGCAGCTACTTACAAGCGCTGTCCCCGGGACCCGATCGTAGCCAAACCCCAGCCATATCGAATATATTTTTACGATTTGGTAATGGTTCACTTTATGGGCAGCTGGGATGTAATTTGTTTTTCTTCTGATACGTGAGTTGCCTGTAAATATTTAACATACTGCTTACTGCTTACTGCTGACTACACTACCAATATGTATGTCTGAAGAACTAAAGAAATGAAGACACCATTAAATTCAAACCATAATCGTCTTTATATGTCGCCACCTTTCAGTATAAATTATTCAACTGGTCGCTCCAGAAATGCACCCTGCGTCCTGTGTGCGGAGAGATCTCCTATTGAATTTGGTTTCTTACAATGGAATTTTGTTGCTCAATCGTCTCCACTCTCATCTCTCCCTCAGCTATAAATGATCTCTCAATTACTATTTGCATCTCGCTGTCTTCCCATCCAACTGCAGTCTCAGATATCCGAACCGTGCAAAAGCGAGAAATGGGGAAAAGCAGATGTTAACCCATTTATGACCCCGTTTCTTTATTGGTGTGTCTAACAATGGCAATTAATGGACATGCAATACAGCGAGCAACATTTTCTATGGCATACCGAACAGCACACAGCACAGAGCAGACTCAGAACAGAGAACAGACAACTTTATTAGCTTAATTAAAACTCTTCAAAAGGTTCATCAAAGCCTAGGGGGCCAGAACCGATCCAAACTGAACGGAGGTCCATTGGTTGCGCTTCTCCTGGAAAGAAAATGTGCGTTGAATGCCGGCAATTTAGCAAGTTTACAGCTCTCCCGCTCTCCCGCTCTCCGACCAGACCGTGCAGCAAATAATGGAAGCCAATCCCCAGCACAAAGCGCCCAGCAACCCAGCAACCCAGCACCCCAGCACCAATCCAGTCCCAACTCCCCAGTTGAATGACGTTTTACTTGATTGCAGTTAATTTTTTTCTCTCTTTCTCAGCTGTCTGCTGTCCCCCGGTCCGAATGCAAATTCCCCATTTCTAGGCTCCCTTCCAAGTGGCTTTGTGGTCGGTCTTGGTCTTGTGGCGCTGAAGCATCTCAAATCCAATTGAAGCCGCAAACTTTTGATTGTTTGTCCCTGGCCAAGTTGGCCCGTGGATTAGAGGGATCTGGGAGATCTGTGAGACTGTGAGGTAAGTCGTAATAAAAAAGAATTAAGTTGTAAAAGGTTGGGAAAAGCGTGTTGAAAGATGTTTGGGTCTAAACGAATTCCTTGGTTTGCTACAATTTGCATTTGTTTCTGTGGGCTATGGAAATTGTATGGATTTTTAATGGGGAATTTGTTAAATCATGGCTAATGGAATTTTTAATGTTCGCGTCTGAGTCTGTTGTATGTTGCTAGGTTTCTTTATAATTGGATTACGTAGAGATTAAATGGAGAAAATTGAGTAAAATATTGATCTTATGGAGATGTTCTGTGGAAAGCAATTAACTTTAGTAAAATGAAATTGTTTCAACTATTTATATAGTCTTCTTATTCTTAACGAGCTGGAACGTGTGAGTCGCTTCTTTGGACGCAACTCTACTTTTATACCCGCACTCAGTCGGTATATAAATTTGTGAGCTTATGATTTATTTAGAATTTTAAAATGTTTTACATTTGTTTGCTACATCTGTTATCTGCATGGACAATGTCGCTTACACATCTAAAATGTAGATTCTACATACACAATGTAGATTATAAATCTTCTCTGCGAAAGGTCGCGCACTGCACAGGGCTGAGTGTGTGCTAGCGAGAAAGAGAATGAGTAGCATCAGCAGCGCCGGAGGGGGTGGAGTAAGCAACTGAAAATGAATTTCTTTATTCTGGCACAGATACAATATACCCCTTCACTCTTTTTGAGTACGGGTATAAAACTGCGTTCGGATCATCATTGTCCTTTCAGAACAAACGAATAAACCCATAGTTGCATAGGGCAATGGGAAATGCAAGTTCCATGACTCTTTTATTGTGGCCTCCTTCACCGTTCACAGTTCACAGTTCACCGTTGAACTGTTGACCTGAATAGTTTCACAAACTTGCCCACGAAGTCGTCATTCGAATGACGTCGATGCTGACGATGCGGTTGATGATGACTTGTGTTTGATTTGGGCAGTCCCAATCGCCTTCTCCCGGCATGCCTGTGGATTGAAACATTTCGCCAATTGCCAGGGGCAAAGGTTGCAGGAAAGGTCAGCCAGGCGAATGAATGGAATATGAAAATTGCTCGCTGATAAAGCAGCCAGTCTCAGAGTCTCTTAGCCGTTTAATACGGCAATTAGATGGAATGACAACTTCCGCGAAGAGGAGCCATTCGTTCCCCGTTCGCTGGGGCCATGACAAAAGGAAAACTTGTTCTCTCCGACCAATATCAATTACACAATGTGTGGGCTTGTTCAAAATGAATATCGGTGGCACGGAGGAGCAAATGGGCCGAGTCGCTTATCTAATAGAGTCATAAAATACCCACACACATGTGGTGTCATGAGTGACTTTTTCAGCTCTTTGTCACAGATTTAATAATAATGCTAAAGGGGAAAAATAAAAACTTGAGTGCCATTTATGGACGACAGCATTTTTGTGGCAATTAACAGCGTCAGTTTGGTGCACAATTAAACGAAACTGTCAACAATTTATCTTCAACGACGTGACTTCCCAGGAAGACTTTTGCGCCTCCTTAACGGGGCCTAGACGCGGTGGCAATGAGTCTCTTCGACTCGAATGGAGGTGGACTGCATCTGCAACTGCAACAGCAATTGGAACTGCAACTGGAACTGCCTCTGCCACTGCCACTGCCACTGTCACTTCCACTGAAAAGTAAAAGGGCCTGTGTCGTCTCGTCTCCTGCCATCTCTCTAATTGGCACCAAATAAGGTGCCGGGGAGCTTGGAACTAAATGTCGGCTCAAGGCTGAAGGAATTTCCCTTGTCCATATGAGTTATGTCAAAATGTGACAAAATGCGTGTAGTTGAGCCTTTCTCCTTTCCCGATAAATCCCCAGCACATTCCGACGAGTACGGCGCACTGACCACCATTTAAGGTGTTCATTAGTCGCAGGTCGCGCTCGAGAAGGGACCTAGAGGCTAAAAATGGTTATAAAATCTCATCAGCTGAAGATCACAAGGCAAAGATCATCATTATCTTCGCCATCGGGATCATCACGATGGGGCACAATGATGAACGCATTGATAATGTCTGGGTCTGGAGCATCGACCATCATCCATCCATTCCATCCATCGATCAGAGAGGCCAATCAACTGGATCTGTATGTATGTATGTATGGTTCTTTGTCTCCTTTTGTTGTCGCTTTCGGTGCGCATAACTGTAACTTTTTGCGTACCTTTAAATGCCAAAAGTAGCCCGAAACTTGTCCTGTTTTGGGAACGAAAATGAAGCGATTTTCGCGTAACATTTAAATTTTGGACTGAATTTCGATTATTGTCTCTCGATCGGGCATTCGTTTTCCTGGAGGTGTTATGCCCAAAAAGAAATCCGATAACCGACGAGCAACTTTCACTTGTCTGGCAGTTGACATGGGGCCAGGAATGGCCCAAGGAGCTGCTCCCAGAGCTGCTGGTATCTTCTACTCTCGTACTCTGGAATTAAGTGATTTGTCTGGAATTACAGATACATATCCAAAGGTATATTGATTGCCTAAGCCCCAAATGAAACTGAGAAATTAATGATCTTTCGGTAGCCAAAAGGAGGGAGGCGCATATCCATGCGTTGGTGTAGGAGCTGCACACTCCAGTTGCAAGTGGCGTCTGGTTAATCAAAATATTCAAAACAGCTTCCCTTGGGGCACAAGACTGGACGTATAAACAAGTCGAAGGCTATAAATAGCTAGCAAAGGCAAAGGCAAAGGCAAAGGATGAGCCGCGGCGTCCAGCTGGCTTCATCAATTATGAACAGAGAAGAAACTCGAATGGGTTCTACTCCTCCACTCACTCCTCTGCATTGCAGCCCCTTCTCTGCCTCTCTCTCCCTCGCTCTCTGTCTTGTGACCATTTCATAATATTGCATTAAACAATATGCAACTTAACGAATGCGCTTAATCATTGCAAGTAGGGGGAGAGCCCTGGGGAGAGGGAAGTGGGAATGGCTTTGTAATTGCGCATGCGCGACATGCCCCAAGCGGCGACAACAACGAGATGGCGGCCCCTTTATATCTGACTCGAGCTCGCATTATTCGTATTGATAATGCCTTTTACGCGAGCTGCATTGATTGGCCTCGAATCACAGCTCCCCTCAGACACATCTCGGACCAGAGCTGGGCGACGGCGACGGTGACCTACTAAACGCAAAAAGGTTGCCCGCTCTCGTCACGCAACGGCGAACAGTTCTGGGCGTGATCTGGCATTTCCCTTTCGTTGGACGGAGTGGAACCGCTGCCAGCAGGAAAGTGTATGTTGGCTCCAAAGAATATATATACATATATATATTTCTGGAATTAATGGCTGTGCTAGAGTGTGCTAATCTCTGTGTTTAGCGGGAAGATTAGCTGAACCAATGAAATCATGGGGTAATTGAATGACCGAGGCACAGACCCGACAACAGACAACCGACGACCTGAGATGGCAGCCTTGGGGACTCTGTAATTGAATTTTAATGAAATGATATTAGAAATAACTGTCTGTACGATGTGGCAAAGGATAAGAGGAATCATAAATGCAATTAATATGTTCTTTTCTCTGTATTCTCTCCAAATGTTCCCTGAAGTCAGCATAATAATTATCATTTCTGTAATATAAATATAAATCACTCGCTGAGTCCGAGAGAAACATTCTCAACACGAGAAGGCGTGACCTCAGACGAAAATATATAAAAATCCACTATCAAATCTCCGACTTCAGCCACTTGTGCCCCCGCCACATGACTGTGCATACCAAACATCTCTTACGATGTTGTAACCCCATAAAAAACGAATAACGAAACTCCTTCAATCCAGTTCAATGTATTATGCGCAGACGCAACCTGCCCCAAAACTTCTTCCCAGAATTTCCTTCGAAATGACAAAATTATGCGAGCCGAATTCCTAATCAACTTAGGGAAGACGCAGCCACTTCTTAAGCAGACACTCGAGTCGTCAGGCTCTTGAAAAACAGAAAACCCCGACCACCCTGTGAGATGAAAATGTATTTACTAATTTTTCACTGACTCCACCATAAGAAGATGTTAACGCCTCTTTTTGCCCAACCGAAAAAGGGTTCAGTTCATCCAAAGTTTATGACCTTTTAAGTGTTATGCAGCGCATTTGGACATTGACACTTGGCTCAGAGCGGTTCTGTTTGGTGCGGCGGGCAATGGATGTGGATGGATGTTGGGGCTTATAGCCACCAGCTGTGCCCCTAAGCGGCGCTTTGAATGGAGCTACTAATTAGGGAATTTGATGGGAAATTAATTTGACTACGCCCCTTGAAGAATGTTGTAAAATTAAGTTATAATTGTGGGTTTGTTTTCTGGTTTCCAGGGGTTTTCGGACAGCCATGGACAGAGCGCACAATCGGGAAATCAGAGTCAGGGGCGTCACTTAAGGTAATTTAATTAGGCAATCCAATTCCAAGTGGAAGAAGTTCGAAACGATGCATGTTCCTCATGGATAAGGCTAGGATAATGCTAAGGAAGCAAACATTTGGAAAACATCTAAAAATTGTAAGTCTTTCAAACGCATTTCTTTCTTTTAAAATATTAATTTTATGTTTATTCATTAAGAAACTACCAAAAATGTAAATTTTTGTTTTTAATAGATCCATCATCTTCGAAGCAAAACCAGCAATTGCCCCCCAAAGGATATGTTCCCACGCCGTAACCATTAATTTTCGGAGAAAATGCATAAAAAATCCTACCAAGCATTTCCATTTAACCAAACCACCGGCAGCACTAGGCTATGGTCTTGATCGTACTTGACTTGCCTTGTTAGCACTTGGACAACACTTCACCCACGAGACCGGGACCGAAACTCGTCGGCAATTTACATAACAAGACCAGTTCCCAAGGCAGTCCCAGGCAGACAGACCGACAGGCAGACAGACAGACACACAACGGGGAAAGACAATCAGTGGCGCTCTACAAAACTCCCGAAGCCTGTCAACGCATAATCCATCAAAAACACAAACAATCCGAGGGACATGTGAGAGTTAACAAACCGGGAATAGTGTGGTGGCAACAACTAGAAACAAACATTAAGAGGGGGCTGTGGCTGGGGCTGAGGAGGGGCTGGGACGAGAGAAGACCCCCTCTGGGCGATCGAAATCAATTTGGCGCTTTACCACACGAACATGCCCCACACATGACACGCCCACCCGTCCGTCTGTACGTCCATGCGTCCGTTTGTCCGCCTGTTCGTCTGTCTAACTCCACTCGGAGTCAGTCGCACAAATGCCCCACAGGAATAGCTCGAACCAGGCCTAGTGGAGACTGAAAAGCGTATCCCCAGCTACATTCACAGCTACAGCTAGAGCTAGAGCTACAGCTACAGCTACAGCTACAGAGCCCCAGTCCGATTGAGAGTCAGAGACAGAGCAAGCACCTAGCTCTAATTGGGCATAATTTAAATTCCGCTCGTGAGCGCCATGAATTGTATTTAACGTTTTGGCGCTTCCCCAACTTGGACTGCGACTCTCTTCGGGCTTTTGGCATTGGCGGTAAATTTCATTTGATTTTATTTGGTTTTCCTCAGTGTGGCTACCGGCGCAACGCGCACAGCGTAAGGAGCAGAGATCGCAGACGATGATCCTCATGAATACTTCCTTATTTGTTTCCAGCTTCTTCTGGCCTGGCTCAATGTGTGTTTGTTTTCAGCTCCCTGCTTAATTGGTTTTGCGCCTCGAGCTGCCCGAGACACACAGCCACAGACAGAGAAACAGAAACAGACACAGACACAGAGAAGATATAGAGAAAACGTTTTGGATAAAGTTTCGATGCCTTAGTTTTGATTGGGAGGCGGCTATTAGAAAATTGAATATATAAATGTGTGTGGGCTTGGTTCTGTTCTGTGTTTGCAGTGTGTGAAAGGTTGGGAATGCGATTTTTATCCAGTGAATGGTATGCCAGCCACCACAAACTGGCCATGGTCGTGCAGCTCTCTCAGTGGGTCGAGTGGGGAATGGATGGGTGGGTCATTCATTGGAAAACAATTACCGAGTATGACGCTAGTACTTGTAATTTTCACTGTATTCCACATTTTCTTAGGAAGAGTTTAATTGCAGATATATAAAACTTAAATTACAGACTCGTTAAAATAAACTGAGCTCAGAATATGACAACAAGTACGATCAAGGATCAAAGAAAACATTTCTAACCCCTACAAAAATTCGAAATTCTTTGATTGCCATGTCCTCCATTTAACAGATTATTTTTCAATAATTCGTACAACATTCCAACATTTAAAGAGCAATTTCAGTGGAACTGCCAGCAGGAAGTCCTGCTCCGCTCTTTCAAAGCCCAAGACATCCCTTTCATTCCAAGATATCCTCCTCTATTGGCATCCGAAGGCCAGAAGTGTCCTCTCACCATCTCTTTCGGTGGCTGCCTCTTCGTGCCCGTCTCTTCCTGTTGCGCACTTGCGCCAAACAATTTGTAAGCCATCATTTCAATTAAGATGCATAAATCACGCCGAAATCAGCAGCCTCATCCGCGGCAACAGCAACAGCAACATCATCATCCCCGTCATGGTTATCCTCTGCGTACACATCGTTATCCTCAAGTACGTTGGGCACTTAAACCAGCGCTGGGCATGCGCACAGCCTCCAGAAACCCATATGTACATGCTGAGAGACCTTTTTCCTTCTCTCCAATCGCGCTCGAGCTCGTTTCATTTGATGCCGCCTTGGGTTTGGTTCTCGTTTTGGTAAACGAACCAATTTAAACGGCGCAACGACAACGGATGAGTGGGGGAAGGAGTGGGCGGCAGGTTAGTTCAATCCTTGTCATGGGCCAAGGGATTGGATTGGGATTGGGACTGGGCTTGCCGATCCCCGGCATTTCCAATTGCAGCTCTTTTAGCGGGCTCGTGAAACTGCTGTTTCACGCTTCGACAAATGCCCTTTGTGCCGAAGTGCAGCAGCGGCAACAACAAATTGCATCAGATACAAAAGGGCCTCTGCCCTGCTCTGCTCTGCTCTGCTCTGTTCACTTGCAGATAATCGTACATTCGACAGCGGATGGAACGTAAACTTATTAGGAGCAACGAGGTATTTATGTAAGTGCCACACGATTGGGCTGCAAATAGCCGCGGGCAACATGAAACGTGCGCCACCGTAAAGCGGCGAAGGATGAGCCCTCGCATGAGTGCAGCAGCCGGCATTTGTATCTTTCAGATACGAGTACGAGTGCATTCGAGCTGGCGTTAAGTGCCACAATTCGATGCGCACCTCGAGGGCCTGCCTGGCTCTTCACCTGCTGCTACGCCGACGAAAACAACAGAATCACCGCAAGGATAATCAGAAATGACCGTAGCACATGTAGAGTCGAGGCAGCACCAGGGCCGTTCGGACCCTCGAACTCCGCCAAACTGTCAAATCGCAATGCCCGCCAAACAATACATTGTACAAGAAGTGACGAAGGCAGGGAGAGAAAACAAGGAGCCGACAACAAAGACAAGGGCTTCAAGGACCACAAATATTTTCTTTAACGCACCGGGAGTTTCCCCACGGATGAGTGCCGGATTTGTTCCCTAGTTAGCCGACACCATACCCCGGGTAAATTCAAACGAATTGTTCATAACTTCTCGAAGAAACAGGTAAAAAAAACTGAAAGACCAGAACTTAAGAGAACTGGCACTGACCAAAGAGACTGTGACACCAGTGTGGCTGTGAAAGAGAATGAAATTATGAGTGGATCTTAGGCTGGTTTGAAATGTTTACAAATGGAAAGACGGAGACAAAGCTGAAAATGAAGAAAAACTTAAAGTAAGTAGATTAATTTAAATCATTTTAGTAACTTAGTCCAAAGGAATTTCATGTAGGATTGGTCTTAGTTTTATCATTATTTGTACAGCTATGACTCAGTTCAATGTTTTACATCCTGGGCTTCGCCTCTGCGTTATACTTGAGAAAAAAATGTATCCGTACATCTCTCCGTATTTCCACTTTCAGTTAGCAGCAGATCACACTATAACACTTCTTCGGCAAGATCAATGGCCACCCCAAATTTGATCAGAGGTGTAAGATTTCTCAAAACCTTTCGATGTGTGTTTATTCTTTCAAATTAGAACTAAATCTACCAGTCACAAAAATAGAGGTTAAAGTCCGCTGCATTCACTATAATTCGATACTCTAGCAATCTTGTTAAATAAATGAAAAACTCTCCGTCCTTGCGGATCCGCTATCCTCGGAGAATACAGTGGCAAAGGACTCTCAGAAAAATCACCAGCATTTACCTACTCTGTAGCATGGCTGGCCATCCGACTCGCCGTCTGTTTCGTCTTCTCTCCTCCAGTACGGTGCATTCCGAGTGCAACTCTTCCCGAATGCGATCGTGTCGATCTTCACGAGACACACACTCACACACACATACACACTAGCGCGGAAACGAGCGAGCGATCGTTTCGTTCGGCCCGAAGTGCAAGCATTCGAATGAACGAACGGCATCAGTTCGAATTTGACGGTCGTTTGCGTAGGACGGAGAGACACGCGCCGGCTGCGCCTACTTATGGTTTAGTTTCGTTCCGTTCCGTTCCGGTTGTGGTGGGTGAATTCTAGTTGATAGTGCTGAGAGCTCTGTGCCATATATGAGAGTGAAATAAAATAAAATGGAAATAAGGCGATAAGCCACTGCAAATAATCATAAAGTAATGAATGCAAAAGTAATTTATGCAATTCCCGAGGGCCTGCCACAAGATCGAAAGTGCTGCTGTTGAGTTTCGTTTCGTTTCGTTTAGTTTCGCTTTTTATCCGCCGCGCCCGACCATCGAGGAGGATAGGAGTAGGAGGAGAGGATACCGAAATAGCTGCCGAAGAAATTTGTGCCTGTCGCCGAGCAGGAAAGTGTAAATGTGTCTGAAACCAAAATAAAATTAAATAGCGCAAAAATGTTCAAGTAGCGAAGTTGCAGCAAAATAAAAGTGAGAAATTCGCAAGAGCAAATGTGCCAGAAAAATCGCAATGCAAAAAATCAAGCGGAAATCGTAAATGAGTTGCAAGCAAATAATACAACACAAAAATTACAATCAGTGCGGTGCGGTGCATATACTCGCAAATCAGATTATGAATGAAAAGATCAAGCAATGTGAAGCTTGAGGCTGAATAAGCTTTCCGTCGAAGAAGCAAAAATCAAATAATTGAAAATAGTTCCAAGTTCAAAGTCGAGAGTGGTGAAATGTGTTGTTAGCTCGGCGAGAGTAGAGTGTTGTGCCTTCAAAGAATTGAACATGCAAATCAGACGTCACCTCATCCAGGGGTCGCTGGGCTTGGTCCTGATCCTGGTCCTGTTGGCCATCGACTGCCAGGCCAAGCGTCCGGGCAAGGGACTGCATGGCCTGTCGCCCGCCCAAATGCTCAAGGAATACGATCTGCCGCTCAACGACAGCTCCCAGGAGCTGCCGCAGGGCATTTTCTCCTGGACAGGAGCGCGCATCCCGCAGAAGAGCCAGAGGAAGCAATCGACGCAATCACTGCGGCGGCGGAAAACCAAGAGTGGCCTCCTCATAGAAAGTAACATTACAGAGGAGGAGTCAACGGTGACTTCATCATCATCATCATCCTCCTCATCGGAGTCCCTCGCCAAGAAAAAGTCACCGCAGCGTCGCCGCAACGGGCGACTGCAGAGGCCAGGAGGAGCCGCCAGGCCGAATGCCAATGGTAAGTGCCCATAACTATGGTCAAGTCTTCTAAATATGGTTCTCTGATCGATTTGCTCGAGTTGCTCGCGTTTGGCTTCCTGGTCTCCGATCTCTGATCTGGTCGTGTGCAGCGTGTCTCGGCTCCATATTTGGTCGCTCAAGTTGAAAGAACTTTCATGTGAAAGTTGTGACAGGAGGAAAAGATTCTTTAATTTTTTGCTTTTTGTCTTTCTTTATACTTTTTGTAATTCTATACGTTATTACGTGAGAGGTCCAGTTATGGTCCAGCAATGTTGTTGTCGTCGTCGTCGTCGTCGCCCCGGTCTTGGCTTGTTAACTGCCCCGGCCCTGTGTTGTCTTTGCTTTGCCGTTGCCGTTGCCGTTGCCAATGCTGTCCGCAGCAGCTCCATGGAATGGAGGAGCGTTGCTTTGCTTTGCTTTGTGCTATGTGAACTTTGCCTATTAGGCGGAATATGAAATGCATGCTCTGGCCTGGCCTGCCCGGGCCAACAACTGGGGATGGGATGCAGATCGATCTCTGGCCATGGCCTTTGAACTCTGTAACCGTTTGAGCGGAAAGGGTAACAGTTGTGGTCTAGGGAAGATGTTTCTAAGAGCAATATTCCGAAACGCGCTCAAATGTGGATAGAAAATATTAAAATATTCGGTTCACATCCCATTAAGGCGCTTCAAAATCCAAGCAGATTCCAGCAGTCAAAACAATTTACAGTCTTACCTCCGTACAACAATTGGCATGGCAATTGAATGGTAATTCCAGAACAAAAGCGATCCACAAAGATGAATAGAGAAGCATTCCACAGACGAGTAGATGTACGGACAAAATGTACTCTGACGATTAGATGTTCTATGCAGCCGCCCTTGGCGACTGTCTGCGAGACCGAGACGAGCCTGTGTGGGTTTTGAGCACTTTCAGCCAGCATTTGTTGTGTTGCACACATGACCCCGTGCTGCAGGAGGAGGAGGAGGAGTAAGAGAACAGATTGAGGACAACAATAGCGCCAGGGACCACAGTTGTTGTCGCCGTAATTGTGGTCGGGAGAGTCTGAGAGGTGGAGGCGCTGGGAGACGCCGTAACTAGGCAGCAACAACAATGGACAATTGTTAGGTAGGTCGTCTCCGGAGAGCCTCTAGAGAGGATAATTGATGGAGGCATGCGTATCGCATACGGGAAAACCTCACGCGCTAATAGGAACATATGTTCTCAGGCCCCTTTCGGACGCGTCGGAGCGGGGATGGAGGCAGGGATCGACCATAACATAAGCCACACACATGCATGTACACGGCCTGAAAAAGGGTTTATTAAAATATCTTCTCTTCTGGACGCATGTGAACGGTTATAAAAACTAAGTGGCTTATCGTGTCTGCTGCGGAAAAGTTTTGTCATAAAAATTTTGTTAGAATCGAAAATTTGTTCCGCCTTGAATGTTGGTATTCTTAACGAATAAAAGTAGGGAGCTTCCAGGCTGCGTGTCGAAATATTTGGAGAAATTTCATTGTTGGGTTATTATGATAATCACTCTTTAATGCCAGAGTGTGGTTAACACAAATGGCTGATGATTAGCCCACACAGATGGGAATTAATATTATGTGAGAAAGAGTTTAAGAAGCCAAAGCACCTCTTGTATTATCTACGGAACGGTATTCACAAGCACTCCAAAATCCATGCAGCTACTCTCAAGTATTATGCATTCACATTCACATCCATAAACTAATACAACTCCTGGAAAAATGTTTATTCAGTGGCAAAAAACGTCCACACTGGGGCAACTTTTTAATTCCGATTGATTTCCGATTCGATAATGATCGCAAATCAATTCCAAATCATTAAACGGTAAGTCGATTCAATGCAACACTTTCCAACGTTCAACGTTCATCGTTCATCGTTTAAGCCTCGAAGACATGAATGCGAATCGATAGAGCAAATTACGAGTATTGGCGATTACTTCGAGCTGCGTTGAAACGCATTTATAACGCCCAAACGAGACTACGTATTGGCATTAATTGATTGATTGATTGGCCCGCTCCGCATGGTGTTAGGAGTTGGATTAGAGAGAAAACGAAAGTTTCCCCATGGCGAAATGGGTCACAGATACAGATACAGATGCCCGAACAGACCAGATAGATACAAAAGACACGAGTGGATTGACCCAAGCTGCATTTCCGCTCTGCTCCGCACATATCGGCTCGGGTGTTGTTTGCTTGTGCTGTCCATTAAGCCATGCCCAATCAGGCACACAGATAGATACCGCAGACACACACTTTATCAGCTCATTAAGCATCTTGTGGGTACATTCTTAACACTGGCAGCCATAAGTCATGGCCAAGCCGTACGCACATGCATATGCATACATACTCGCACATAGTTATGTGCATATGGCCAGCCAGAGGCGGTTGGCTGTTCGCCTGGAGAGTTTGGAGAGTGTTTGGGAAGAGTGCATTCTTCATTGATTTTCCCTCATTTCGCTTCGCTTCGCTTTGCCTTGTTTCTGTTTGTTTCTTGTTAACTGCATTGCACAATGCCCAGCGCTAGAGGCAGAGCTCCTTCTGTTGCGGCTGCTTCTGGAAATTTAGATTTGTGGGAAAAATGCTCGGCGGTAGAGCTCGTCCCCCCTGCAGGGGCCTGGTGACTGACCCCTGCTTGTCATTCGGTTTTATTTGCTTTTAATGTTTTATTGACATGTGAAGTTCGTAAAAGTTGAGTGAACTCTGCTTTACGGTCGCTTTTCTATTGCTTCTTTCCAATGCGGATTCGGCCAGTGCGTGAAAAACAAAAGTTTTCAACTTGAAGAGGCTTCCCATAGCTCAAGTCGATGGCAAAAGATGCATCAGTGTGTTTATGATGGAATTAATGGAAATGATGTGCTAAGAAGGGAGAGTGCTTCACCGAATCGCGGTTGCTGCTGACCATGATCAATGGCTCATATACGCGTATCGTTCCCCTTGTAACTCGGACTAGTTTATCGCTTATAAATCTCTCATCTCTCACCTGCCCGGGCCCAGACGCTAGCCCTTTGTTGTGATCGTTTATTTAAATGCACTTTATAGATCTGTCGAGTGAGTAACACCTGGCCTGGTTCCAGTTCCCCCCCTGCACGACCCAGCGGATGTGCACAGAATGATGGATGCCGAAGACAGCTGGCAAGCAAAATAAATGCAACAGTTGATGGAAAAAGTGCACTGGAAGAAATTCCATATCCTTCCACATGCAAGTCCCCGGAGTGCCCGGAACACATGTCAAAACTTGCCCCAGAACAAAAGGAAGGATTCCCATGATGGGAAAACAATTCAATTGCCGAACTCATTAAAAACAAACAATAGGCCCTGCTCTTGGATTGTTCTTGTTCCTCGGGTAATTCGATATCGAAACTTAATATATCTCCGAACTGAAACGGTTCTGACAAAGCCTTTTGAAGTCCCTCTGTAAATCAAGCACTCCCGCCGCCACATAAAACTAGAATTGAGGAGCATTAAAATATTTTTATAGACCACAAAACCGAACAGAATAGAACCAGAATGCAACAGAACAGAGCAGAGCGGAGCAGAACAGAACAGAAGGCTAAGGCTAGGGCTAAGAAGCAGAAAACTCCACATGTACTCGTAAATATCCAAAACAAAATATCAACGGGGGGAGTGGCTGAGGGCGTTTGTAAACAAACAGTTCTGCTCTGTGGACCAAACAATAGGAACTTTAACACTAACTTCGGCTGACCAACAGACGCCACAAATGATCTATGGAAATTCCTCAACATCAACATCAACATCAGCCTAAGCATCAGCAACAGCATTAGCAACAGGCGAAACAAAACGAATCGGAGTTTACACAAATGAGAACATTTGCCCCGTTTTATGCTTAATTGCGGGACCGAGATTTTTGATGGTGGCTGGCCCAGGTATCCCATCGGATACCAGGTCTCCCCGAAGGGACTGGACTTGCTTTGAAGAGGCCTGCAAACGACTCTCCACAACTAGAACCCCAACTCCTCTGCCGACCAGCTGGTCCCTGGTGTCGGTCGTCCGTCCACGTGTGTGTGTGTTTGCATTGGCTATAAATTAATGTTATAGACCAAGTTTTGATAAGACATTGACGCCGTCTGCTCGGCGGCGACGACAACCGCCGCAGCAACAGCAACATCAACAACCACGATGACGGCCACCGGAACATTTAACGGGTCAGCGGCTGTTGATGTGCAGTCAGAGTCAGAGTCGGAGTCGTTGGTGGGTTAAACGTACGGGTAATGCTGGGGCACGGACGGACGGACGGACGGACGGACGGGCCCAGAGAGTGTATAACAAATTCGAAGCTCGTTAGTGCAGACACTTGAGATAAGAGATGGGAGAGCGAATAAATTGTTTCTAGTTTCCAGATTGTTTTCTTCCCAAGAAGTGGGTCACCGTTTCGGAAAGAAACCATTGTACGGGGAGCAGCTGTCGCTGGTGGAGTTTATATGGAAAGGAAAGGTTTTGATAGAAATTCCCATTGAACAAAAGTGGAATGAAAAGCTCATAGAGATGGGCAATGGGAATTGTTTTGTTCTCCTTTTGATTTGCAGATCATATCCCCTAAAAACTGAAATATTCTTCACTTTTGTCCCCTTTTCCACGCAATTTTCTGCCTCCTATTCGGAAATTATCTTAAATAAGCTGAGTTAATATAACAAGACACATTCCAAAATATAAATAAATGTAAATCAATGATATCCAGCAAAATACTTGCAATGCGTACACACATTTTAGTGTATAACTCCGATCACCATTCGTTTTGCTCGTACGAGTAGTATGCCGGCCACTTCTTAACGTTTATCATTCACAAATAAACTTCTCACCGCCTCAGCCGTATCGCAGTGTCACCCAATCCCACAATATATCCCCACATGATCAACAGGTTGAATGGAACATTTTCGTGTTCCACTTGGTACGATGTGTCGAACCCTCTGCCAAGAGCGGTCGTTGTCTTTATCAGGCTGTTTGTCAGTATTCTTCGGTCTGATAAACGATCGTTGATCGAATGCCTCGACAACTGTCATTGAACTTCATTGATAAATGCCCGAGGACTGGAGGCCTGGACTGCTTTGGAGAGAGACCAATCAACTGCCGAAAAATATCGACTTGCGATCCAAGTGATAAACTAAACACACAGAATCCCTCCAGTCCAGCCCCGGAGTCAGTGTCGGGTTACAGTTTCTACCTGTTGTGGCCATTGGGATCGGGGATCGACACTGTGCCTGTCGTCAGTCGTCAGTCGTCGGACGTAATGACCTTAAATCGTGGCAAATATATCAACATCACAAGCCTCTGCATGTCAACACATCCAACTCCTACACGCCCCCGACTATGGAAGATAAAACGCTTTGGTTTTCTTGAAAGGGAAATGCATGATTTCTTTCGCCGGAATCGGTTCTCCACGAACGGCGGAAAGCACTCGAAAGTGCTGTGTAAATATTATAGGTAGTAAATCGAGGAGCTGTCAGGGCCGTGGACTAATTATGCTTTATGTTCGCGCTGAAAGAAGTTCTTCCGTTCATCCGTTTCCACAAACTAATCAAACTGATGAAAGCCTGCTGGATCTTCCTGATCTTTTTCTAGGAATTGTTGCACAGGATGTGCATACTCCTCTGCCTAGATCAGGGCCAGTGATGAAAGTGTTTTGCCGATCATTCTTGTCGATATATTACCGCACTGACTCATCCGTCCCGCAGGCAGACCCAGACGACCTCCACACGATTGTGTTGCAACTTGCAACATCTTCCTTGTCACTTGTCTGTGGCGAGTATCTTTTACCCACTTACGAGGCGAGTACAAGTGCGCCGACAATCAGCGACAACTTTTGGCCAATCTATTTTGAATGTGGTAGACGACATGCGAGTGAAGGCGCAACGGTGGCTCATCCATCAACGGACAATGCCCAGGGGCTGGAGATAGTGGTACATGGAGGATGGAAGATGGTGGATGAAGGATGATGGATGGAGGGGAGAGGGGAGAGGACTGGCTGGCAGACCAACTGACAGACAGCTGCCGAAACGTGCCTCCGAACATGAGTCACGCATAGAGTGTGAAAATCTGGAGGCCTCTCCTGACGATGCCCACTTGGCCCACAAGGGAGGGCATGATATACCCCTGGAAATTGCGGTGACGCCCACGCGGAGTTGGTGCAAAATGTTTTCAGCGGACATGAGTAATGGAAAAGTGCTGCCTGGAAAATAGGTTTGCACAAACACAAGCACACACACGCACGCACACGCACACGCAAAGTTTTCCCCATTAAAATGCCAAAATCAAGTTGGAGCCTGAAAAGTAATGAAACGACAAAACAAATTGTCGGCAGACACGCGTGCCCAACACGCTGAAAGCCGGTAGAACCGACAGCCGTCCGGGAACGGAGTGGATCGCAGAAGAGCAGGTTCAGGCTCAGGCTCAGGCTCAGGCCAGGCTCTGGGTTCAGGTTCAAGTCTAGCTGTCGCCTGCCGTTGGCGGCCTGTCTTCTGGCTTACGGCCTCCTGACAGCTCTGGGCAGCATCTCCGCTGGCATCGATTGAAACATTTGGTATTGCCATTGATTAGTGTTCCAAATAACGCCACTGTCGTGTAGCCGTGGGGAATTGACACGGCGCATGCAAAGTGATCGGGAGATGAGATTTGAGGGTTGGGGTCCGATTTGGAGCGGGGGAGCCTCGTGGGGATTGGGATCAGAGAGACTCCGCTCGACACGACGCCTGACAAATTGCTTAATTAATACGACTCGAAGGCTATTTGTTGCTAAAACCAGTTATTGACATTTCTTTAATGAACATTCGAGTTCCCCAGAAAATACTTTTTGTGCTTCTTTTTTGCAGGAATTACTCTTAACTTATCTGTCTGTCTGGCATAATTATTTTGCGGTTCTTTTTGGGCATCCTTGAAATATGTACATTTGTTTTCGTGAGATGCTGGAAAGGTTTGCCCAACAATTTTTGGAATAAGTTCATTAGCAAGTCAATCAAAATTGTGCTTAGACTCCCATGAACTCCATCAAGTTTTCGTATCCCCAGATGGGGATTTTCTTGAGCAAAACTGTTGACTTTTATAGCCATCTCATGGGCTCATTGGCTTCACAGTTAGCCCGCTCAATTTGGCTTGGAAATTCTTCAAGCATTTTCGTATTCAACTTACGAGATAATTCCCCCACAGCTTGTTCAATAAAATCGTTAATTGCCACTCAAATGGACAACATTTCTGTGACGCGGACGCGACAGGATAAAGGCTTATCAAATTGCAATAACAAAAACCAACAGCATCGAGGAGGAGTGGGGGGAAAACTGGTTAGATGACTGTGCCGGAGACAAGGCGATAAAAAAGAGAGATACGAATCATCAACAGCGTCAGGCGACATGCGACAGGCGACGTAAACAAGCCAAATTAATGCAATTTCTTCAATGTATGCAGTTTGAACAATTAACCAACTCCTTAGTGGCGGTGATGGTGGTAGAGAAGGAGTTGCCTGGTGGAGGGGGGGCCCGGACAATTGGCCAACATTTGGCGGCGCCATCAAATGGTTCAAATGGCGCCTACAGCGCGATCGTGGGCCAACTCCTCGGCTTCGTCGGCGCCTTTTTACAACCAAAACTAACGCGCTTACGGACCATGTGCTAATTAAATAGTTTACAAGTCAACTCTGATTGCGGGAGGTTTGAGTGCACAGGCACAGGCACTGGCACAGGCACAGGCAAACACCGCCAAGATTTATTGAAGCCTGTCCGAAAGTCGGAAAGTTACGGGGCGGGCCAATGGGTTTATAAACTTGTCTCCGACAACTCTCTTGCGGGTAAATGATTTGTTTATTGCCGATCGCATATAGCGTGTGCCATTAATGGCTGCC
The DNA here is from genome assembly GCA_018150885.1 of Drosophila tristis. Classification (NCBI taxonomy): domain Eukaryota; kingdom Metazoa; phylum Arthropoda; class Insecta; order Diptera; family Drosophilidae; genus Drosophila; species Drosophila tristis. The sequence goes on from JAECWT010000058.1 coordinate 25,793, forward strand.
GTTTCGGATTAACAGCAGTTCCAGTCCCAATTGCAGTCCCAGCGGCAGTGGCAGTCGGAGATGACCGAGCGACCCAGTTAATGTCGACTGAATCGCCGGTTAACTCGTTAAAAACCCACAAAACATCGAACACACTCGTAAATGTAATGCTTTTATGGAGCAATTTAAGATTCGGTTAAGGAATACCAAAGATTGTTGTGTACATTGTACATACTCTCTTAGTTCAGTTGCAATTCGATTATGAATACAGATTTGAACAGATTTGATTATGGTGGTAATGCTGGTAAGCCACCAAGTGTGAACTTCTTACTAGTTTATTACCATATACTATCTCTCCCATAAATAAAGGTAATAATAATAATATTATACCTTCTTTTACTTGGCCAAAAATTTTTGGGGGTGTGTGTGTTATAATATCTTTTTTTCTTTTCTTTCCTTCCTTTCTTGGACCACCAAATTCCTCCTTCCCCTTCTCACCACGTATAGATATGATGAGCAGATGGTAGCCTAGACTGGAGGAGACGTACGCGCTGGCTTCGGCTTTTGTCTCTGGTCGGCGGGGTGTGGGTTTAAGGACAAAGTACCTCCAATTTAGGGCTCATGAGATATAAGAATTTAGTTACTTCGCGTACGAGTTGGGAAAAGGGAACAGGAGAAGGGAGTCGGGTGATCAAAGGGAGAAGGTTAGCAGAGGTAGAAGGGGTCCACCTATAGTCGGGGCCTTGTTGGCTGCTTGCCGCAACAGTGCGAGCACGCCCACCCTACCATGATCCTTACGGGCCACATATTTAAGGATCCCTCCAACAAGACCGACGGGGAATCACCTATCTATCAACAAACGCAACATGGTCCCTTCCGAAAATACTCTACTCTTTCTTCATACTAAAACAATATTTATTCATAGAATTCATTAAGTTGGCGGACACTAAATACTAAAGAATAACCTAACTCCCGAATCTTTAAAAAATCATGATATACAATTAGGTAATAATATAATACAAAAATAGAAATAAGGTATGTGGGTAAATGGTATGTAGATTAGGTTATGTATGTAGGTATATGTGCTTATGTATATAAGGTTAGGTAATGGTAATTCAAGTAAATGGAGCGATAGATAGTTGTGTAGATGAATAGATATTCAAAAGTTAAATTTACAGCAATCAAAATCATAATTGGAAAAGTATTCAACTTTAACGGCAACGAAAAAAAATCAAAGTGCGTTTGCACATGGACGAGCCATTAAACCGTAAGGCGGCCAATGTCGCAATCAAAATCAAACGTTACGTTACCGGTCAGTTTACCACGTTAGCCATTATATCTCCCTGAATCATTATATTTGTACAAACTTACAGTACGTTTTCCTCCCACGCAGAAAGATCTTTCGTTGTGTAGATGGCTGGATGATTGGATTAGCAGATGATTAGGTGAATGAATGGATGATCAAATGATAAGATGAGGGCTGGGTAACGACACGCATGACTGTAAAGTTTAGTTGTATTAATAACCATTTAATTGATAAATATTCAACTTAAGCCCGGTATAGGAAATCCTTTTTGACTAGGTCCACATGTTAGATTTCATGGGCGTACATGTTAGCCGCAGCACAATTAAATTGAACCACCAATCGGACCAATCAAAAAGCACTTCATTATCCGGTATATAATAAGAAAGAGAAGAAAAAACACATAAAAATAAATCCACTGGGTAGGCGGCTTCAGATTAGGTTTGCCAGAGCGCACCTACAATCGACGGCGGCTTAGGCACGGGGTCAATGACCTTGAGGCATCGACGAAAAATGCTCCCACGCAGCGAAAGCCAGGTGCAGCTTGCTTGTAGTGGCGCAACTGTCGAAGCTGGTTGCGACGGTAATGGTATACCGGCTCACAGCGTGAGGAAGTCCATCCTTGGGATCACGTTGCTCACACCCGTAGGTCGGACGGGGAGGTTATATAACCTCAACTGACCCGAGCACGCTGCCGGTCGAAAAATTTTCCGGAGCGAGTCCACGTATCCCAGCGAGTTATACCAGGTTGTACCAAGGGATATCTTAGGTTATACCCAGAGTTATATCAGGTTATACCCAGACATACATAACTAGGTATCACTACGTCTGTACTAGTGGTGCGATTCCTATGTATAGAAGATTACATTTTAGAACTATATATTGGAACTTCGCGGACAAGGTATGTATTTACCCCAATGGGAACTGCACCACTTCAATTGATACAATTTCGAACTGTGGATTTTCTTTCTCCCGGTGGGCTGTCGAAAAGCAGGGACGGTAGGTGCTGCCGTGGTCTTGGGGTTATGTACACCTCGGTCTGTGGCACAAAAATTCCGAGAAAAGGCAACAAAGTAAGATCACTGCACGTCGTCGTTTTCTTAATTCACCATACTCACGGATATGGGCAGATTGTGGAGGTTGATGGAAACCAACTTATAATTGCGAACACAAAATCACTGCGCGGGGTAGCTGACTGTATATATGGTTAAAAATCAGATAGAATACAGAGCTCCAGCATACTGCACTCTGCGACGGTCACGAGGAGAAAGAGACCGACTCCTAGAACCACCGGATGCAGCAGCCCACGTTTTCCCATCAATACCGTATTTTTTCCTTGCTTTTTACTTTAAAGAAAAGTAATTAGCAATAAATATCAGTGCAATACGGAATCAAAACAACGGGATGGCGTTGCCACTTTTTACCAAAACATATGTTTCGTCAAAAAGCTCTCTGCAAGCTCTACGATCGATGCCCCATATTTTCAACGGTCTATCTTAGGGCGGTTATGAGAAATAAACCGTTGATTTTTTAAAAGTGCTGAATGAGACACCGCAAGACAAGCGTCACATATTACACCCCCCCGCTGAAATCACACTTTGGGGTTTAACCTTCCAAAGAGTGATCCACGCTTGGAGTGCGATTGGCATATTCACTGCTTGATATCTTTAGCGTGGTATTTGCCAATAAAGCGACCTTGAGAATCCTCCAAATCATAATAGCTGTTGCCGAGCCTTCTCCTTATTCGAGCCTTCCGGAAAGTAGGGGCTAGTTTCTCATTGAAACCTTTTACGAAACTACTCTGTTCAAAATTTCGCCTATATACCTCTTGTCCCACTTGGAAGTTAACTTCTCGACTTCGGAGGTTGTAAGCGTTTTCGTTTCTGACATGCTGCTTTTGCATTGCTTCCGCAGCTGCTTTACGAATAAACTCAAACGATACCGATGAAATCTCTGGACCGGATGACTTATGGGCTATAAACGCTGGTAACAAATCAAAACTGGACCAAAAATCTATGCCCAGATATAAGTCTTGCGCCAGGGATGGGACTATGAACAGTTTTAGGGTTTTACTTCGGCCTTGGAAGCAGACGTCTGTCGTAACTTTGCCAATTATTGATTGGCTCTGGCCGTCTGCGGTACGTACTGCTGCTCTTGCGGGCTTGAACTGGGTCGGATCCCGAGCTAGGTCGGCTGCAAAAGATCCACCTATACAACTGATTGAAGCACCTGTGTCCATCAGTCCACTAAGCGTCTTCCCTAGGACGGTGACTTGCGCATAGGGTCGCCAGTCCTTAGACGTATTCACCACTGTCGCTATCACCTTTGATCGCTCGTCTTTCCAGATTTGTCGGAATTTGAGCAATCGCTTGCGAGATCGGTTCGGGAGACCAATTTTTACTGGCTCCGAGGGTAACAAAGGAGTCTGTAAAGGAATGTCTGGTAGTTTGGATACGTCAGGGAGTAATGGATCCGTTAAAACGTCCATTAGTTGGTGTTCGTGGCTTTCGAACTGACTGGTTTGCGTGCACTTGTCGGCTGTGCACGACTCCAGGAGTTTTTTGAAGCGGTACACTTAGGGCACGACGGTTTATACGTATCCCGTTTGCCACAGCCGTAGCAAAATACAGTTCGTTCACCTACGCAGTCGTGATAGCGATGACCCTGCTCACCACAGTTCCAACAGGAAATGGTAACGGCCGCGATATCTACCAGTTCTGTTTCCTCGTCATCAGGTTCATCTTCCTGGTCGGTCTCTACTGCAATTTCGTGCACCTGTCGTCTTATAGGAATACGTTTGGGTTCAGCACTGATAAAAGGCTTAGCTAGTGACTGCATGAACCTTTCTCGAGTGCGCACGATGTTTCGTAATTGAGCTACGGACAAAATCGGGATATATAAAATCTCATGTTGGATCTCTGCCAACAAATTCGCCTTTAGCACTTCCAACAATGCCATATCGGACATGGGAGTGACTAATTTATCGGCCAATGCTACAATGGCTTCGTAAAATACGTCAAACTGTTCGTTGGCCTTCTGTTTTCGTTGCCCTATGGCCGCACGAATTTCCAAGTCCGTACGCCCATCAATAAAACGAGTTTTTAAGGCGGTACTTAGCTGTGGCCAGTTCACGGAGGGTACGCTTTTGTGGTAGCGCCAAAACCACTCGCTAGCACTGCCTTCAAAAAGGTAAATAGCATTTCTGGCCACTAGGTCAAGATTTCCCTCTAAGGTCTGCTTGGTTAGAGCTTCTATGCGGTATATAAAATCTTCTACCGACACAGAAGACTGTCCGGAAAAACGCACCTTCCATCCTGAAATGATCTGCCCAATCCTATCGGGTCTTAATCCGGTAATCTGCTGGGATCCCCAAGCGTTTACCGATGCTCTAGAGTCGTTGGCCTGATTGACTTGGGAACCAAAGGACTCTCGAGCAGGAATTTGAAACAATTGTTCAAATGTTTGGGTTTCTCCACTAGGTATTGAGGCTCCATTAGCTTGGTTAGTGGGAGGAACGGCTGGTTGACTTGCCAAACTTTGGAATCCTACTTCCATTGTCTGAGTCATTTTGGTCATGGCTTGAGACAACAAACTGATCTGAGCCATGGCGTCTGTCAGCGCCTGTGACATTTGAGCCAAGCCTGCGCTGGCGGCATCAGCTGGTTCGCTTCTCGACGCTGGCATTCTGGGTTGAACGACGTTCGAGGGACCAACCGCCAAATCTTCAACAATCTCAGCTGGCTCTGCTCGCAAACCCTGTGAACGGGTTCTCATGGGAGCCTGAGAAGAAGGTACGCCAAAGACGGTAGCCTGGGCTACCGCTAATTCCTCAGCTAGGCTAGGACCAGCTGGTTGAAGGGACTCGTTGCAAGCAGGACACACTGTCTTTGCACCTTGTCTCGTATTAAAACAAGCCAAGTGAAACACGTGATTACACGCAGTTCTTAGCAACTGTGTTTGGTATTCCACCCTTCGCACACAAATGCAACAGATTAAAGCTGAATTGTCGTTTTGATCAATTTCTTCAAAACTCCAATCTAGAGACATTATTTTCTGGTTAACTAATTTTAAAAAAATTCTATTCTACACTCATTGGTTAACTAACACGTTCGAGATATTCTATAAACGTTCTCAACAAAAAAAATTCGGAAACCATGCCACGTTTGTATAACGGAAAAGTGTCCCCAACGGACTATCTGATGGTATTTACAATAAACAATTAATACAATGGGTCTTTGGATCTGGGACCATACGGTAGTTCTGAACCACTGTCGGATATCCGAGTAATCCAAAAAACCCTGACTAACCAATGGCTGTCTCGATATACTGTAGGTTACCCAACACAAGAAAGTTCTGGATTGCGGACCACCAAGTTATCCAGAACCACAGTACATGAGAGCCACGTTATCAGCAACCCTGGTCACACTCCAAGCACACTCTTGAGAATCTCTCAAGGCAAAGTTGCATACAGTCAACACCGTATACTACAATCGGAACTTGTAGCATTGCCACCCAAAGAGCTACTAATGGTTGTCACACACAAAAACTAACTTCGCACAAAATAGGGAAAGGAAAAGGACTATGCTAACTCCGGGAATGTACCTTTACTGATGCTGTTGCTTTCGATCGCGGGCAGGCCGTAGCTTTACGCCACTGAATAACCTGATCCAAGCTAAACTTTAGACAATGATCCGCAAGGTACGGACAAGTTTCTCCTCTCACTAGCACATTCATCTATTCTTGGGTAGGCAGTAGATCTAGTCCACTTGAAAACCTATTTCCAAACGAAACAGAATAAAGTGCCATTTAGCGGAGTTTCCTATCCTGTCAGATACTAAATTTCCTCAACAATATCCAGTTTTATAGTTACACGTCCGTGCGGGGGTTTCAGTTCTTTTAGAAACTGCTACACAATCCAGCGACTCAACGTCAACCACCTAGACACTGAACAGGCCATCCATATATCTGAGGAATTAAAGGCAGTGGGAATAAGTCTAACGACACTGCATGGATATGCAGCTCGCATAGCTGTTGATGACTTTTTAATATTTTTTTTTTCTTGGTCGGGGCAAGCCGAAGAGGGCCCCACGTTGGGCGCCAAAAATTCTTAAATCATCTTTTTGTCGTCAATTGATTTTATCTATCTTTACCTGTAGCATACAACGTATAGATATGATGAGCAGATGGTAGCCTAGACGGGAGGAGACGTACGCGCTGGCTTCGGCTTTTGTCTCTGGTCGGCGGGGTGTGGGTTTAAGGACAAAGTACCTCCAATTTAGGGCTCATGAGATATAAGAATTTAGTTACTTCGCGTACGAGTTGGGAAAAGGGAACAGGAGAAGGGAGTCGGGTGATCAAAGGGAGAAGGTTAGCATAGGTAGAAGGGGTCCACCTATAGTCGGGGCCTTGTTGGCTGCTTGCCGCAACAGTGCGAGCACGCCCACCCTACCATGATCCTTACGGGCCACATATTTAAGGATCCCTCCAACAAGACCGACGGGGAATCACCTATCTATCAACAAACGCAACATGGTCCCTTCCGAAAATACTCTACTCTTTCTTCATACTAAAACAATATTTATTCATAGAATTCATTAAGTTGGCGGACACTAAATACTAAAGAATAACCTAACTCCCGAATCTTTAAAAAATCATGATATACAATTAGGTAATAATATAATACAAGAATAGAAATATGGTATGTGGGTAAATGGTATGTAGCTTAGGTTATGTATGTAGGTATATGTGCTTATGTATATAAGGTTAGGTAATGGTAATTCAAGTAAATGGAGCGATAGATAGTTGTGTAGATGAATAGATATTCAAAAGTTAAATTTACAGCAATCAAAATCATAATTGGAAAAGTATTCAACTTTAACGGCAACGAAAAAAAATCAAAGTGCGTTTGCACATGGACGAGCCATTAAACCGTAAGGCGGCCAATGTCGCAATCAAAATCAAACGTTACGTTACCGGTCAGTTTACCACGTTAGCCATTATATCTCCCTGAATCATTATATTTGTACAAACTTACAGTACGTTTTCCTCCCACGCAGAAAGATCTTTCGTTGTGTAGATGGCTGGATGATTGGATTAGCAGATGATTAGGTGAATGAATGGATGATCAAATGATAAGATGAGGGCTGGGTAACGACACGCATGACTGTAAAGTTTAGTTGTATTAATAACCATTTAATTGATAAATATTCAACTTAAGCCCGGTATAGGAAATCCTTTTTGACTAGGTCCACATGTTAGATTTCATGGGCGTACATGTTAGCCGCAGCACAATTAAATTGAACCACCAATCGGACCAATCAAAAAGCACTTCATTATCCGGTATATAATAAGAAAGAGAAGAAAAAACACATAAAAATAAATCCACTGGGTAGGCGGCTTCAGATTAGGTTTGCCAGAGCGCACCTACAATCGACGGCGGCTTAGGCACGGGGTCAATGACCTTGAGGCATCGACGAAAAATGCTCCCACGCAGCGAAAGCCAGGTGCAGCTTGCTTGTAGTGGCGCAACTGTCGAAGCTGGTTGCGACGGTAATGGTATACCGGCTCACAGCGTGAGGAAGTCCATCCTTGGGATCACGTTGCTCACACCCGTAGGTCGGACGGGGAGGTTATATAACCTCAACTGACCCGAGCACGCTGCCGGTCGAAAAATTTTCCGGAGCGAGTCCACGTATCCCAGCGAGTTATACCAGGTTGTACCAAGGGCTATATTAGGTTATACCCAGATTTATATCAGGTTATACCCAGACATACATAACTAGGTATCACTACGTCTGTACTAGTGGTGCGATTCCTATGTATAGAAGATTACATTTTAGAACTATATATTGGAACTTCGCGGACAAGATATTTACCCCAATGGGAACTGCACCACTTCAATTGAGACAATTTCGAACTGTGGATTTTCTTTCTCCCGGTGGGCTGTCGAAAAGCAGGGACGGTAGGTGCTGCCGTGGTCTTGGGGTTATGTACACCTCGGTCTGTGGCACAAAAATTCCGAGAAAAGGCAACAAAGTAAGATCACTGCACGTCGTCGTTTTCTTAATTCACCATACTCACGGATATGGGCAGATTGTGGAGGTTGATGGAAACCAACTTATAATTGCGAACACAAAATCACTGCGCGTGGTAGCTGACTGTATATATGGTTAAAAATCAGATAGAATACAGAGCTCCAGCATACTGCACTCTGCGACGGTCACGAGGAGAAAGAGACCGACTCCTAGAACCACCGGATGCAGCAGCCCACGTTTTCCCATCAATACCGTATTTTTTCCTTGCTTTTTACTTTAAAGAAAAGTAATTAGCAATAAATATCAGTGCAATGCGGAATCAAAACAACGGGATGGCGTTGCCACTTTTTACCAAAACATATGTTTCGTCAAAAAGCTCTCTGCAAGCTCTACGATCGATGCCCCATATTTTCAACGGTCTATCTTAGGGCGGTTATGAGAAATAAACCGTTGATTTTTTAAAAGTGCTGAATGAGACACCGCAAGACAAGCGTCACA
>JAECWT010000059.1:0-34390 GCA_018150885.1 Drosophila tristis
TATGTATACGAACGCTTTGCAAGTTCCGTTTTATTAATGAATCTTTATTGATTTAAAACTTATATTTATACAGAAATCATAAAGGCGAGTTGCCCCCATGCAGGTGTATTGGGCAATGCCAGCGACCGCCGCTGGGCCCGCGTCATATTGCAATTTGTCTCTAGAGTGGTGCTAAAATTGATAAGCCCAAACACACTGCATGAATATACTACAGTGGTATTCAACAATCGGACATTAGCCATGGTAGTTGTTGCTATCATGTTTGATATACAAATTCCAGGTTGTATTTCCTGGTTTGGAATTAGAACAGTAAGTTTTAAGTTTTATTTTTCGGATAACTTCTGAACGTGCTGGTAGAAGTTTTGAGGTGTTTCCAGCTGTGTACGTAATTGGTACGTAAATAGGAAAATTTAAATTAGTTGGTCTAATTATAAACCAATCTTCCAATGGTTTGAAATCAAGATGGCAATTGTATTTTGTTTATGATTCACATGATTTGAAATTGGATATATGAAAGGAGAAAAAAAAATTGGAATAATTTAGAATAACAAATTCTCAATTTAAAAGTTAGGGTATATGTATATGTATAAGCATATGTATTGATTTGATTTACATGATTTACATGGTTTTAGGTAGGTTAGTTAAAGCCTATCAGTGTTGTTAGTTTTTTTCCAAGCAGCGTTTTCACGCATCTACTTGGGGGTTTAAATGTAATATTATTTATTTCTACTGGTAAATGAAGGCATTTGCATAAATGCAGCCTAATCTACGTTTCTTCGCACCAATGCGAAGTTCCTGTTGTGATGTCCTATCTCAGGCTGGGATATGCATCTGTCTGTCCAGGATCCTGAATTACAAGTTATTTATAATTCACGAGGACTTTATCGGAAACAAAACCCAGGAACTTTGCCAGAAACTGAAATAGAAATCACAACACTTTTGGTCCTTTAATTTTTTTTCTCCCGCTTCTTTTTAGGTTTAGTTTGGTTCAGATTTAAATATGACGAAGTCGATGACCCTGCCTAGAATGGAATGCTCATTTATTACTGATTTGACCGCGATACCTGGAATGGTAGTTAACACAATTGCTTTTTGTGTTTTTGAACAATGTATTAAGGGTGAGAATTCTAGTTGAAATTCATCCATGTACATATATTCGAGCTCTAGTATGCTCCTAGGGGTCGTTGAGACCAATTGTAGAATTCTATTTGAAAAATCTGGGTCTCTACTGTAGACTTCTTCTATTATTTTCAATGTAGTCATGATAAATTAGACCCCATCTAGATTTATAGCTCTACTCATATATATTTTCTTTATTATTTTGTTGTGCTTAACATATAATGTTAGCAAAAATTGTAGCGTACCGACTATGGTCAGTATTAGAAGAAATGCAAACAAGGCTTGTATACCATCTGTGTGATCAATAATTTTTACATTATTCACCACATTGGCCGTATTGTCTTTCGTCTAACTGTCGTCAGACAAGTCATATGGCTGATTTACATTTGTTTGCTCGATATAATTTCAATATCAGCCATATGTTGTTAGTTAAAGCCTTTCGTTAAAAAAATTGGTTAGTTTTTACAAGCAGCGTTTTCACGCATCTACTTGTGGTTTTAAAATTATTTTATATTAATGGTAAATTAAGGCATTTGCATTAATGCAGCCTTATTTACGTTTCTCCGCACATGTGCGAAGTTCCGCTTTAATTTTTGATAATTCCTGAAGGTGTTTTTTTGTTTCTTCTTCTCCCGTTGCGGCGCGCACCATTTCCTTGGCCAATCGCCGCTGGCGGAGGAGTTTTGCTTTTTTCCCTCCCCGCTTCTTTTTTGGTTAAGGCTGCTGTTGCTGCTGCTGCCGTGCCCGGTACTCAGCTATTGTGAGTGGGCGTGGTCCATCGGCTGGACAAGCTTCCAGAGCCTCCTGTAGGCTTGGCTTGTCCCTTTGCTCGATAGGAGCAGCGTTATTATAACGAGCATTTCCTCTACCTCGGTAATTACCTCTATAGTTATTGCCGCGGTAGGCATTACCTCTGTTGCAAAACAGTACTGTATTCACATCACCGGTAATTCTTGTACTAGTATGAATGCGAATATATAGTGTTTATTTAAGATATATCGATATATCTAAATTATACCTCCCTTGGACTGATATTAAGTTTGATCGTTTGACCAGTATGATCGATTTATTTTTTTTCTATTGTCATGTACTAAAATTCTTGCCTCATTAAAAGATTCTACAAGTATTTTATCATGTTTATTTATTGTTTCTGACTGTATCGTCCTATTTTGGCTTAGACATTTCTACGATTTTTCAAAAGTATTTTTTATTTTAATGATTTGGGCACTCAATTGTTCCCATTCCATTCTTAATTATTACATCTCATCTCTATTATCCTGATCGTCTATCCACTGTATTTTGTGGCTGAGGAATCTGCCTAATTTAGGGATGTTTTCGAATCTCGAAGAAACTCTGCAATTTGGAATTGTACTTAATATTTTGGACTTTGTCAACAGTGTGCAACTAAACATTGGAGAAAAATCCAAATTATATTTTTCCATATATTCTACTTCTAATTCATAAATAATGATTGCTGACATGTGAGATTTCAAAATTTCTTGGACTCTTTCTATAAATTGTTTCCCTAATAGCGGATTGTATAAATTGGGGCATAATTTTTTTTTTCAAGCATTTGCTGTGCGACTTATATATTTTGAGAAACAGATTACAACGATGATTATTAATAGTGTTAGTCAATCCTAACTCGGCGTTTCCTGATTCTAGCTTATTAATTACATATGCAGTGAAGTCCACTGTCTTCGTATCTATTAAACCCATATCGAGTTTACCTATGCTATTGTCGTAAATATGAAATTTTGTAATGAAATCATTAAGTGATTTTTTCATTAATTTTTACTATATTTATTGCCTGCCTATTGGTTCGCATGACTTTACAGGCCAAACTTCTTGGCGGTCGACTCAATTGTCGTCGTGCCTTAAGCGGCGGTCTGCCTCTCATGCATTTGGTTCTGTGGATGTTGCCGGCTGCACGTGTCTGCAAGTGTACAGACAATGGGGACTGTACATCGGGGCTTCGCAATCCGGTGGGCATCGGCGTGGGCGTGTAGGGATTGTCTTCGGTTCTGAACGATGGGATTTTGTTACTGTGCCAAACAACATAACGTTAGAATCAAGTTTGAGGTGCCTTCTCCACAGCTTTCGTCGGCTGACGCACGTCGGGAAAGAGCAGAGAAACTTTTAAGAGCATAGACAAAGGCAAAGGTAAAAGCGGTGAAAACGGTGAACTGCTCTTTGAGCTTCCAAGCTTTTGAGCTAGCTTAAAGCTCACCTTCCAATAGCTTGGACAGAGTCTCCAATCCGTAAAGCTTCTAGTGGGGATGGAAACCGGGTTGCGTGGACTTCATTTTTATAATTTTTAGCGTTATTAACACCAACTCCTTTGCAGCCAAATTGCACTATGGGGAAAATTCCAATTGTTCGGGTATTAACTAATAACTTTTAAACCAAGCAAGATTTTTCGATGCGGTTTTTTTATTAGTGTTATGTACACCCCTAGGCACATTTTTGGAAAAAGGCGTGGCACCGCCCACACATTAAAAGAAAATAATTTTTTTTTTTTTTTTTTTTTAATTGATTATATTAAAAAACTGAATGTATATATTAATACTTATTGACTATAACAATCTTTTATACATAACCATTACCATTGGAAAAACTTAATTTTAATGAAATTCAGGAGCTATAGAAACAATTGTTAATCTTCGAAATCCTCAAAAGTTTGATCTGTGCCTTTAATTTCACATAGTAAGAGGTTTAAAAAATAGATTGGAAAGCCAAGGCCTTTATGCTTGAATCAACAAAGAGACGTTGCACTCTTGAGCTTTTGATAGAGCTGCGGCTGTTTTTTTTTAGCTTCTTCTCCTTTTAACAATTTAGCCAACTTTGGATGTCCCATTTGCCGATTATTGTTCCCATTTCTGCTCATTAACCAATTTTAATGCTTTTATTTCCAAAATTGTTTTGGCCCGGATGCAATTTTTCCATTTTGCATTAAAAGTTTGGCAAACAAATTTGGCTTTTGATTTTTAAATAAGATACATACTTTGAAACATTAAGGCTTTTAGTTAATCTCCTCCTAATAAAATCAAGAATTGAATTTTCTTTGTTGGAGTTGCCTTTTTCCTTGTGCCTTACATCAAACAGCTCCTCGTTTAAAAACTTCCCTGCAAAAAATTATATTTTGCAGAGTGTGCGGAAAAGTGCACATTAAAAAAAATGCTTTTGAATAAAAATTAATAGCTCTACGACATATGTACATTTGGGCGTACACCTATGGACCCTTATGGTCGTTTTGAATGCCTCCACGAACTTGAAATATCTTCCAAGAAATAAACATTGAGAACATTTACTACTTTTACAAAATATTAAAATAACACGCACAACTACAAAGTATTAGAACAACCATTACAAAGTAAAAACCCGTGTGATTCGTATCCATTTTAAATTTCACAAAATAAATGTTTCGCGTTTGAATATTGGCAATTTGAAAATAGGCTGCAAAAATATTGCAATCCTAAAGCTCGTGCTTTTCGACAGCAACAGCTGACTTCAACAGCTGATAGGCTTAACATTGGTCTGTTGTATAACATTGTTGGTATTGAATTTTACAGTTTGAAGTTTTCTTAAGATGTTAACAATAAAAAAAAAATTTTAATTCTTTGAGAAATGGACTAAATGCCCGAAAAATGGAAAATTTTCCCATATTGCATTGTATACATGTACATATGTATGCATATATGTATGTATGTATACGTACACACACTACTACAAAACGAAGCCATGACCCATGTAGATCCCAAGTAAAAGTAAATGTAGGTTGCCCGCCTAAAAATTATATTTTGTTGCTTTATACATAACCGATCCATCCTAAACTCGATGGAATGTGAGATAATTTGTGTAACGAAATGTGTGTCATTTGGGAAACTCCCATAGCCGGGTATATTATGCGGACTCGGGGTGGAAACTTTCCGCCTCCTGCTGCTTCTACAGCTGATGATGTGTATGTCGCCATGATGATGTTGCTGGTTCTATGGCTGCTGTTGCCATCGCTGTTCCCGTTGCCTAATGGCAATTTCAATGGTGGCCATAATCGTTCATAACACGACGCTGCCACAGCAAAAGACCTGCAGAAAGCTGCAGCTGCCACTGGAGCCCAACGACAAATGTCAGTTGAGACGGAGGATTTCCTCTTCCTTTGCCCATTCTATGTTTAACAAAGCGAAAGGAGGAAAATCATTGCGAAAAAGTATCCACTTGGCTGTCGGAAACGCTAAAAATCCTCCCTGAAATAAAGAAATGGGAAAATAAAAATAGTTGGTGCCCACTACCGTTAAATTTTACTTTTTATTTCTATTATCTATTCTTAATGCCAATTATAGCCTTATTCATATGTAACCATATTAAATTCATTATTAACATGAATTTTATGAATATTATAAATATTGAAATTTATAAAAAGCCGTGAAAGTGCATTAAAAATTTAAAAAAATCAAATTTCCCGCCAATTTTTAGCCTTAAAAATCGATTCCTAGATGCCTTCGATACTTGGATGCGTTCTTTTGATCCGAAAACTATAATTTTCTTCGGCAGAAGTCTTAAACCTAAAAAAGGCAGATGCTTCGATGTGAATGAAAACAAATTTTTTCCAAATGGGGCGAAAACTGGCATGGGAGACATAATAATTATTATTCTGCACACTTTAGTGAATAACTAAACATTTTAATCTTGTCTTTACCTCTGACGCCACGAAAGTTCTACTCTAGACAACACAACCACATTTTTTAGACATTTAAGCTAAATAGACATATGGCACCGCTGGAAAACAAGCACATGCACAAACACGAAGTCACTTACTCTTTGAAATATACATGTATGTTCTATATACCTTGACGTTTAATATCCATTTTAAACGTTTATTTTCCATTAAGCCGTTTCTGAATAGGAATAATGTAAAGTTTGGCAACAGATTGCTGTCATTTCTCTCATCTCAGGATTGCCATGGATCAGTTGACTTTGTGACGCCGCCAAAAGTGCAGAATTGCCACAAGGCTCAAAAATAAACAGGTTCCTTATTTTAGGGGTATCATGTTTCCGAATATTTTGTTATTTAAAAAAAGTCTTTTCATACATTTTTGCCATATTTCATGCCAAAAATCGAATTTGGTACCATTGTGCAGTGCTAAATTTATTTTTTGCGAATATGTCTGAAACCCTTTAATTTTGTCAAAAACGGAATCGGCGAGATTGAACGAAAGACATCCGAGTATCACGAACAAATTGCATTTATTTTTATTGATATCTTCAGCTATGGATGGGGCATAAAATCGGCCAAGTCCTTTTAATTCAGTTGGAACTGCAACGGGGAGCATCTCTCCATCCGCAAGCAGCATAAGCTGTCCCACACTTGAGTGGTAATATCTTGAGAAATTTCTTGAGAATAATGTTTAATGCCAATCGATATGCACCTAAAGGCTGTGTGCATAAATCGATAACGACGGTGATTTTCCCGCAAAATGCGGCAGCTTTTCCCCCTTTTTAAACCCTTGGGGGTGTTTCTCTTTTAATATGCGTTGCTCGAAAAGCACAGGGGCATATTGTGTTTGGGAGCTACTATGTAACAGGCATACATACAAGTACATTTGTATACTCTTGATCAGCAGCAAAAGTCAAGTCGATGTACCATGTCCGTTTGTATGACCCACAGCATTCAGTTTTTGTTGACTTTAAACAGGGCTCCTCCTTCCGAAAATTGTGTGAGTTAATATATAACCATTATCTACCGATCATCAGTGGTACTGCTAAAAGTGTGTACGTGACTGTCGCCAGCTGTTGTTAGCTATGCCATATTTTTGAGACTTTTTTAATATGGTTGGATGGATAGTGCTTTGGTAGCGGGTATCAAAGAGTAGAGCTGTTCAATATACGTACACATATCTACGAGTACATACATAGTTTTCCTACCTGGTCTCTTCTTTGAGTGCGCTGTAAAATGCGCTCGTTTACACCTCAAGTGGCAATCATTTGCCATCGCCCCCAGTGACGTTATCGTGAGAGCTTCCCGGGGAAGTCTCTCTCAGCCCACACAGCCCCATTCCATTCCATTCCATTCCGTTCCCCCTTCTCCTGCTGCTTTACCGCTAATCACCAGCTGTGAGAGTGTCTTGAGTAGGGGAGAGAGAGAGAGCAGCCGCGTTGACTGCTGCTGTTGTTGATGATGATGAAGTGCCAGCAATGTGACAGTTACAGGATGAGACCGAGACAGCACGAAGTGGTGAATGGGATGTGTGTGTGTGTGTGTGAACCATTGTAGCGTCTCCAGACACACACACACACACACGTTTGCAATAACGGGACAGCCAGGAAAGCCTATGAAAAGGAAAATGACAATGACAAGGAAAATGGCTCCAGAGTGGCAAAAGGAATTTTCACAAAACGTCAGTTGTCTCTCATAATTCCCAATCGCACCCGCTCGTTCTGTCTCCCCAGCCGCAGCTCTCACTCTTCCGGCCCAGAGTAATTGAACAGTAATTACTTTGTTCTTTAACCGGGCGGGGTGGCGGGTGATGAGGGAAAATATCCTAAAAATGGAAACAAATCTTAATGTTGGCTTTAACGCGGATGACAAAGCTGCGGGAGAACATCAGCCACAAAAGTCACCCAGGGAAACATGGGGAGGAAAGACCAGGACAGGGATACCTTATGTACAAATAGTTAGAGAAGGAGAAAGAGTGGGGTCGATAGACTGCAACATTGAAGAGTGCGGGGATGTGTGTATTTGAAGAGTAGAATTTTTGACTTGAAGGGATATGGGATATGGGATATGGCTATGCTGCCAAAGAGAGTATTCCCGAGTATTTCTCTATGTGTGCAGAATTTATTGGCATCCCTTATACATATGTATGAATGACGCCTGTATACATATAGCGCTTTATATTTACAGCTACTAAACTGTAATCGGGGCCACACACCGGAAGTTGAAATGACTTGAAAATTTATTGCATTTGCTGCACAACGTCGAAAGCGCCGGGCATGGTATGTTGTAGTCGTCGTTGTTGTTGCTGGAGTGCAAACGCTTGGCTGCCTTTGGTGTTGCCAGTGCCATCGCCATCGCCATTGCCATCGTCAACGAAACGGAAGTGGCGCGGCAGTCAATTGGGAAGACAGGCGCAGGATATGGCGGGGACCAAAAGTGCCGGCAAGCGGCGATTGCAAAATTGAATAAGCCCACAGAGCCCATAGAACCCGATCCCCGATCCCCCCTCTGAACCGAAACGAAACGAAACGAATGAACCGGTCGGTGAGACGCAGACGGACGGAGAAGGCAGGGCGCAGCCAGAGGCCGGAACACACTGACTCTACTGGCCATCCTGCCGGCACCGGAGACGCCACAAATTTACGGCGATTTTGCCGTCACTGGCAGGACATATCCCGGCCCCTCCCCTCCTCCATGAATTTCCTTTTTCGGCATTGGCTGTCCGTCATTCGGGACGTCGAGTGAGTGAGTGAGTGCATTCAATCCTTGAAGCAGTTTACTGCTCATAAAAATCCATTAAATTATTCAAATTGCATAGCAAAAACAGTTTTCCCTCTCCCTTCTCCCATCTTCCGTACAGTCTTTACCATTTTGTTTATGTTTTTTGTTTTTTTTTGCCGATGACGTCCAACACACAAGCCGAGATTTCTGCCTCTTTCCCTCTCGCCTTTCATCTGCTCCCTTCTTCCGCTCCAGGTTACCTTGGCCAGGCTTTGTGTTTGATTTCATCCCATTTCTCTTCAACTCCTGCCTTCTGCCTTCTGCATTCCTATTTCGGCGTTTTTCCGCGTTGCCTGCTTAAAATAAAAGAGAGCCGCAGGTTGCAGCCAAACCCAGGACCAGGACCAAGAGCAGCTGGAGCAAAAGGACCTCGGCCGGAACCAAGCCCAGCCAGGCATGCATCAACAACAGCAAGAACAAGGAGCAGCAGCAGCAGCAGCAGAAGAGGGGGAGCATACATGCTTGCGCATGCATGCACTTGACTGCCAGTGGGGCTGGGCCATAGCCGGGGCTTAGGGCACACCACGTCAGAACCACAGAGTCGACCAAACCTGATCCGACCAGACCAGACCATACCAGACCATTCCAGAATAGAGCGGCATCGAGAACGGAAGAGTGGAGTGCAGTGCGCGGTGCGGTGCGGTGCACGAAGGTATCGGCTCCACACTGAAATGCAGGCGGAGATGCTCGCCCACTGGCTCACGGCTCCTCCACGTATATGCAACTGGGCTTGGGCTTGTGTATGTGCGTCGGCACAGTGGACTAGGGCTGGAGTCACCAAGGAGGTTTTTCAAACGGATATGGTGGGAGGCTTCGATAAGTTGGGTTGGGCGCTGTGATGCAAGCAAAAATGGTGTCTGAAATAAGTTGAGAAACTGGTGAATTGAGGAGTAGTGCGGTGAGATTTTCGGGCAGATTGCGTAAGATTAGGCAGGACCCTACCGTTATGCTGAAGTTTAAGTTTCACATAATAGCAGGAACGAGTTCAATATCGGTGAGGTAATTGTTTAGCCCCCGTTTAACCTGATTAGGCTCTACGGTTCACTCTCCCCCGCTGACCCACTGTCTGCGGGTCCCGTGGGATGAGCTGCTTCTCCGACATATCTTTTGCGTGTGTTCTAGAATCTAGATGATACATAGCAACATATGTGCATGGGGGTTGGACTCGTGCTTGTGTTTAGATTCCTATTCACAGTCTGGTAAGCCCAGCGGCATATCTAATTAGTTGCCCACACAGTCGCGCACACAGCCGCCGTTCCTGCATCCATAGCCGCTTCCGTCTGGCTACGATCCCTTGTTGGTCTCATTATGGTGGATAGAAAATATGGAAAACAGATTTTGTAGCGCCACCACAGCCACAGCCGCAGCCACATGAATAAACATTAATTTTTTAGTAATTACATATTTGCACTGTTATTACCTTCAGAACGCCCCATCCCGCAGCTGGCGCGCGTTTCGTCTGCTTTTGTTCTTTATGTATCAGCTGGTGGAGCGGATGGGGGCCATACCTTTGCATTACATATTTAAGTGCGTAGTGGATGCGAGCATAGGGGCTGTCGAGGGGAGCCGCAGACCACGGAAATGGAAATGTTCACCTGCAACATGGGGAAACGGTGATCTCGCTTGTGCATAGAAAACTGTTTAAGCGGAGCAGCAGACAGAGTGGAGAGAGTGAGAGTGTAATCCAACTGCATGCAGCTCCAGTTCACCTTTCACCGCCAGAGGGCAGCGACATCCCCGCAGATGGAAGACGCTTTGACGGACTGCAATTTTCAGACTTTGCCAACTGTCAGGCCAGTGGTCACTTCCTTGTTCTTTTGTCGCTTTGGCTTGTGCCCCATGGACCGTAGGCAGATTGTGCTGCTGTTTCGCATTGTTTCTGTTGTCGTGATTATCCGCTGGTGGCATTTTTATGTCCGTCCTTCCTCTTTCGTTCATAGCCAGGATTTAGCTTGGGGTAATTCTGTCGCTTGGCTGTCCAAAAGGCTTCCTTCAAGTCAGTTCTCAGTCGCATTCCATCTCACAGTCGCACTAACTACATTTTGCTTGTGAATTTCGCTCTCTTTGGGATCCTGTCGATAAACGCATTCAGCGGATTCAAATTAATTGTTCGTGCTGCAAGTCGAGAAACCCGCTTTAAATAAAATGTATATTTTAAATAAATTAATAAATAACATTTATGCAGTGCTCAGACATATGCCTGCAGACACGTGTGTGTGCTTGCCTGTGCGGATAGAATTACATCCACGTGAATGCAGCTGCGAAACGGTCAAAGTATCATGCAATATGTGAAGCGTGGTATTAACGGCTGAAGAGGGGGCAGGCGACTATGCATTGCTCTAGCAAAGGGCGATTTGTGGGTATCGTGCTTGGACTTCATCCAGAGAGTAATCCCTGTGGGGCGAGAGAAACTTGCGTATCCCCTCGAATATGGAATGGCTGTCAGTCGGCTGACTTTTGACTGTGAAAGGCCCGCAACAAATTTGGCATTACTCGTGTTTTGTGGCAGAAATGCCTTCGAAGAGACATCGAAAATCGGTTCGATGGGCAGCACCTGATGGCGTACTCTCCCCCTTATTACATAGCCAGCCTGTATCGCAATGCTCAATTGTCAAGTGCCCGATTTAATTAATAGCCAGCAATTGCAGGTTCCCAGCCAATGCAATGCAATAAATAATCGATGCCTACATACGTGCGTACTCGTATGCATATATACATATCATTTTTGTCACGCTGCCATTGGCTCGAATTTAATTAATTTTTTATGAACTGCGTGCGTCTCTCCTTCAATATGCCCAACTATGTGCACCTCCAACAAGCGTTCCTGCACCATTGACGGAATTCTTGCGGAGCACAAAAGAAGCCGAATGATGAATGACTGCAAAATGAACATGTTTTGTGTGTCGAGTGGAATTGAGTGGAAAGTCAGGCCCAAGATGGGAACGAGTCGCAAATTTACAAACATAATCGAACAGATTTTGTTCGAGGGACAGGGGGAGAGATCCATTCGAAATCAGAATACCTTCAACGAGTAGACATCGAATGAATCGAATGAACAGTGAGGCTGTCACTGTACCTGATTATTGATGACACGCCAACTGACAGCCAACCAACCAAACAAAGATGCAGCTTACGGGCTGCCTTTATGTGGGATTAGGCATCAACCCAGCCTGCCCAGACCACCCACCCGCCCTGGGTCTCGGCTTCGCTTCCAGCTGGCATCCACTCAATCACCTTGAAAGGGAATAGCATTTGCCAAAAATACTGATGATACACATACACATACACATGTAAATGCACACACTGGCATGCCATGGCAGCTGCAAACTTTTGTTGCATACTTAGTAGGGCAGGACAATGCGCCACTGATTGAATTGCATGTAAATTAGCTTGCTGATCCGATTAGAGCCGTGCAACAACAAAACTAATATCCAATGAGCACACTCACACGCGCACACAGCTCAATTATTTTCATGTACACTGACAGAATAAACGGCTAGAAGGAAAGTTCTCCTCCACTACTCTATTACAGGGAAGCAGATGAGAGCAAAAAACTTACAAGAGATGACGATCTTTTGGTCAATAATATTCATACTTTATACGGGAATATACCGACATACTAACATCCGCTTATCTGATATTTCTGCTCTGTGAGTTCAAGGAACTTGTGATCAGCTGGAACTTCTTGCTTTTCTTTATACAACAAATAGGCTATGTAGTTTAGCATGTGTATAATATTATATCCAGCGAAGAACATCTGAATTATGATTATGCATTTTATCGATTAAACCGCAATAAATTACAGCATTGATGGTAGCTCGTACCCCCTTTTTTGGCGGTGTATGTACGTGAGTCTGGCTGGGTATGAGGTGTGCCGCAAAAAGTGCCCGCAGGTAAACGGTGAATGAACACACACACACACACATGCGCACACACACTCGAACGCATGTAGAAGCTGAGCAAACACACTCACAGGGAGTGAGTCCTGGGGCAATTTCATTTGCGGCTTAGCTCTTACACAATTGAAATTTTTGTTGCATACTTTCGAGCAATTTGTTTGCAACTCAAGACACCCTTCCACTATCCCCCCCACCGCCGCTCCATTCCCCTTATGGCAGGACCCAAAACGAAACCCGAAACCTCCTTCCTTGCCCGACTCTTTCATCCCAACTTGGACTCGATTTATTTTGATGCACTTTTTATTTTTCTATACTACAAAGCCAGCAAAGGATGCTGGATTGAGCAGTGTGATGTGGGTGTATGGGATTGGGCGATTGTGGGATTGGGTGATTGGGGGATTGGGGGTAGTAGCTGGGGGCGCAAAAAACTTTTGCATACTTTTCATGGCATATTTTCAATCTGCTGCTTCTTTTTCGTTATGAAAGCAGAGAGGAGGCTGCGTGCACAGTTTGGCTCCACACAGTCCAGCAACTGCCATTCACCCTTCAGCTTTCCTCCAGCTACATCCACACTGTGCGAGACTGCTCCGCCATTCCACAGCAGAGGGATATCTCCTGACCACCTCCGACATAAAATGAAAGAAAAACTGTAGACGAACTTATTTATTTTCATACTTAGAGCTTTGGTTTTGGTATTTCTTTTTTGTTAGCTATTGTTTGGGTTTGTTCTCTTTCTATTTTTGGGCTTTCTACGGGGTCGGGGTCTGAGAAAAAGTACGCGAAAAGCGCAACCAAAATAAAGAGTAGAGGAAGTAAAAATCTACTGAAACTGTCTAATTAAAATCGGAGCACCGAGAACTTAGGTCGAATATGAACTTTTAATAAAATCATTTAAGGGCGGGGGTTGGTTGGTTGAAGAGTCATCGCGGGGTTTGTCGTTTGTCCCACACAACATTATTTATGCACATAACAATGATGCGCAGGGGGACAGCGAAAAAAGGGAAAGGATGCCGTGCGTGTGCTCTCGGGATCTCTTCATTCCAGCTGCTCCATTAGCATAATCGCCAATTCATAATCTGCCAGGGCCTGGCCAAAACGACCAGACGCAGGAGGGAATACCAACGCCCATCAACTTTCACTGGGGCAGTCACCAACGCAGATAAAAAAAAATACAAATACACCAGCCTTCGGACAACACACACTCGTCCACCTACTATATGTACATATAACACACAAAAGCCGTTCCCATCTGGACTCTCTCTTTTGGAATGAAATTTGACGAAATGTGTCCCTGCCTCGTTTCCATTTGGAATCATTTGAGGAATCCCTAAGAATGCCTAAACCGAGAACAGGCGCCAGCCCAACACAGACTCGTAGGGGAAAAGGCAATCGAAGCCAGTTGCCTTCGAAAATTAATTCAGTTTGTGACTCGCCGCCCAACAGCAACGGCTGCTTGGTCAGGCACTGCCTTTAATGTCGTTCCAACGATTTCAGGCCTTTGGTCCTGAGCAGACACAACATGCCGACAAACACTACACTCTCTTCTCGGGTGACGTCTTGGGCGATGACTTGAAGGTTGTGGGATAAATCTCGAAATGGAAGCGAGAAAGATAAAGCGCAGTGTAATCAGAGCAAAGCCACTGCTGGGTTCTATTTCATTATTAGTGTGTGGAAACCACTAAAAGCAAATGGGAAATCGTTTTTGGATGTTTTCTTTGGAGTTTAAGTGTTGTTAGCAGTGTTGGAAAGCAATAAACAGCAGCCCACCGATCTGTGTCTGTGTGGTAAATATCCGAAAACCAAGCCACATTTAAATCTATGGCTAAAGGCTATGGCTCGAGGCATCATTTCCATACCCGTGTGCTTGTTAGGGTATCCCTCCCAAATCGTTTGCCTCAACTCTAATCCCAATCTCTTATTCCGGCGCTGTTTGCTTCGTTTTGCGGTTTGTCATGGGCCTTGTTGGAATGTTAATCGAGACTACATGTCCCCAGGTGCTGCTCCCAGCCACCCACTGTTTACCCTTCTGTTGCATCAATTATACAAATGGTATGTCTCGGTGCTTCCGGATGGGAATTGACTGAATGTGAGGGGAGGACAGGACGAAAATAATTCGAGTTAATGTCCGTTCCAAATTGGTTGACTAGGTGACCGGGGAGCCAGCTGATAGGAGCCGTTTGCCTCAGGATAGTTGCATATTCAGTGTCCAACTTGGATACGCTCACCGACAATGGACTCCAGAGCATGGAGAGCGGAAATCCAACGAAATTCATGAAGTAAACCCTAAACCTTTACCATGGCCATAGGCAAATCTCTTTATTTTCCTAGTCTCTCTCCGGCCCGGCCCGGCCCAGCCCAGCCCACCGTTCCGTCCCTCGTCACTGTCTTATGCCTTACACTTCTCACACTGACAAATGACATATGCTGTAGGACCAAATGAGACGGACTTGTGTTGTTAGGTTTAGGGCTTAGTGCTCATATTTTGGTTAATAAATTCATAAAACGAATTATTTTTGCCGTTTCCATATCGGTTTGGGGCTTGTTCGCCCTTTCCCAGCGGCTGACCGCGTCAGAAATCACAGCGCCAGCAATAAAAGGAAACTCCACCTCATCTAAAAAATTGGCTCATGGAGAAAGGCTGGTTTCAAACGGGGGAATGAGGGGAGAAACAAGTGCCTAAAACGAGAAAAAATTCAGAAAATCAACAAAAGAGCCAGGGACAACCGTCCAGTGCGTCGTGAGACTAGCACGTTGGACCACGCCCCCCTTCGACCACCCACCTCGTGTTTGGCAACTGACACAGCAATACGGACATGCCCCTGGTGGTATCCAAATTGTATGCAGGTTCTAGCCCATCCCGCTGGGTATGCCCCGCCCCCTCGAACGGTTAGCCAAGCAAATAACAACAAAAAATACGAACAGAAGTAAAACAAAAATGGTAACAGCGGTGATGACACTCACTGACAAACAGGCATACAAAAAGGAACAATAAACAAATGTTAGTATCCGGGGTTGGAGATTTCGATTCCCTATCTCCGCAACGCGTGCACCAAATTGCATGCGGTTTTTTTTAAATGATAGCCAGAGTAAGTGGCCTTGTTTCTATACACAACTTTTTACTTTTTTACAAAAAGGTTCCTCAAGAATAAAAAATGAATCAAACAAATCTCAAATTTGGTCTAAAAATGTGTGTTTGAACGACTATTTCATTTCGTTTTGAGGCATTCTGTAGAACAGAACATTTTATGATAGATTTTGTTTTTATACCTTTTTGTATGAAGAATTGTATTCTTTATATATTGTATATTTGTTGCTTTAGAATGTTTAATTTCAATGAACTCCTAAACATTAAATTGTGATGACCTATCTCAGGCTGAGGTAGCTCAGTCTGTCCAGGACTCGGAATTACAAGTTATTTATAATTCGCTGGGACTTTGTAAGGGAAAACCAAGAACTTTTGCCAAGGAAAGCCTGAAAGAGAACGTTTTATAAAATCACAACACTTTTGTTCTTTGAGGTGTTTTATTGTTTTTGTTTATTATCGGTTTATTGGTATAATTCTTAACTCGACTCTACTGCCTGCCGCGATGGATTCTCGATTGACTGCCGTCTCCAGGCCAGGCAGTGCCTTTTATGGATCGGCCGGCCATCGATTTGTTTTGTGATGTCCTATCTCAGGCTGAGGTATGCATCAGTCTGTCCAGGGTCCTGAATTACAAGTTATTTATAATTCACGAGGACTTTATCGGAAACAAAACCCAGGAACTTTGCCAGAAACTGAAATAGAAATCACAAACTCTTTTGGTTCTTTTAATTTTTTTAATGAGTTTCTTTATTCTTCCGTATTATTATTCTACCCGGCTATGTTATATTTTAATGGTTCTACGACGCGTTGGTGGTTTGACTGACTCCCCGATGGCTGGTGGACTGCCTTTTTATAGATCGGCAGGCCTTCCATGAATGTCTTATAGATATCTTATTTCCACTCCAGACCGTGGGAAGGGTTCTTACATAAATCCCTATGGCCGAATTATAGTCTGCGCGTGCAGACGGGCTGATCGGTAACAGAAGGTTACCAAATCATTAACCCAGTAGTCAGTGTCCAATATCCCCGGTAAGGAGAGTCGGAGACTGCTGACTGGCTTGCGCATGTGGGGGTTTTTGCCCGGTAATCAAAGATTACCTAAGCACTCGCCTCCCAACAAGGGTCCAATGTCCCAGGTAAGGTGATCGGTGTGCACCAGTACCGTGGGAAAGGAATTTCGTTGGTACTTCGGGAATATATATTGTTAGGAACATTTATTTATTTAATATTATTTTAGGTTCTTATTGCCTAAGCCCCTTCTGCTGGTCTCCTGTCTTTTGCCGTGTGCTGAGTTTGCATTTTTGCTAGGTGTTGATCGCTTCACCTGGGAGTAGCGTTGGCTGCTTCATCTGCTTGTGACGAACCATGGGATCCATGGTTCGTTACACCCTTTCTTCCGGGTGGGTGGTGTTATAGGGCGCCGCGTTTAGTTGTAGCGGCGCCTTTTCCGGCTGGGGCCGGGACTTTCACCTTCCTCCTCCGATTCTGCCCCGAATTGTTTCCGGTACTTCCCGCGGTACTTCCTTGTACTCTGTCCTGGGGGGACGAGTACATCCACTGCCGTCAGGTGTACCCTGGTGACTCGGAGTCCCCAGGGCGTGTTCGTGTATATGTATTGCTCGAACTCCGGGAAGACGCGTCGTGCGTACGGCTCGTCTTTTTCTAGTGGCTTCGGTTCCGGAGTGGGCTGTTTATCGCAGCCCTGACCTGATCGTGGGTCGCGGCGGACGTCTTCCTGGCCGCGTTCCGCTCTTGGGGGCCAGTATTCCTGGGGGCGGTGACCTGCTGGCCTGCGCGTAAACAGCGGGGGGCTGCTTCGCCCGGGTGGTGCCGTGGATGTTGGCCGGGTTCCTGGCCAATCCTCGTCGTCGTACGCCCTTGGCGAGTACGACGGCGTGGTCGGCCGTGGGAAGCGGTTGCTAGTTGGAGCTCCCGGTGGGGAGACCACAGATTCTCTCGCCGGAATCTGGGGTATCGTGGTTCCTCTTCGTCTTCCTCGGTGCTGGTGGTGGAGTCTTCTGATTCTTCGTCCGAGGAGATGACGATAATGTCGTCGTGGTTGCTGTTTTTGTTCATCGTTTCTTACTTGTGGGGGTTTTTTTTTTTTTTTTTTCTAATTACTTCTTGCTCGGGGCGTACGGTTTGTACTGATGGGCACTACCGTTTCGCCTACCGACGTTACCTCGGTCTTATGTCTGCCGGCCGTTAAGCGGCGGGCAGAAGTCATGGTCAGCATTTTTCTGGTTGACGCGTCTAGTGGTTGAGCACGGGAGTGATCCGTGTTCCCTGGCCTGGTGGACGTGGGGCTGGTCCGACTCGGGTGGCCGCGTCTGGTTGTCTTCGAGGTTCGTGGGACTTGTCCATTCTAACGTCGGTGATGGGTACCTGGCTGGAGTCGGTTTCGCGAGCTGGGGCCTCGGGGTCTGTAGGCGTCGTGTTTTGGGTTCTCAGCCGGCGATGTAGGACCCAAATGATTACGCAGAGTGGGAATGCGATGCTTGCCGTGAGAATATATGCGGTCACACTTCTGATCGTCAGCACTTCGTGCAGGTGGCCGATGTGCTTAAGGTTTCTCAGGCTGAGTTCCCTCAAGAAGGGTAGACTCAGCCGTTCTTGATGGGACGTCACATTTACCTGGGTCATTGCGGACACCACGGCTTTTCGTCTCGAGTCTCCTAGGTGGTTTACATACCAGGTCCCATTGAGCGCGATCCGGTTGGAATATGTGACCAGATAGGTCCCCGAGATGTTCTGTGTAGTGCCAGTCTCCTCCAAAATGGTCACGTGTGCGTCGTTCACTATGATAGTGCCATGATCTACGTGGCTGATCGCTTCCGAGATGTCCGGGCAGCGTTGCGCAGTGGGCAATCGACCCTGCTACCATCTGCTGGGCGCAGGTGGTCCCTTGATGTTGTTGGCAAAACGTCGCACCGACGGTAGCCTCGCAGTTGCCAACATTGACGGCTTCTGTTCCACATTCGGCTACAATGTTTCCCTCGCCGAAGTCCAGTATTTTCCGTTGGTGTTGTACTGGGAATATGAGCATTTTTCGGCATGTTCGTTTGGGTTGGGGGAACTTTATCAGGAACGTGAGTAGGTCGCTGCTCTGAAAGACGCTCACTTTTGATACTCCCAAAAGTTCGACCAAGCTGAGGTTGGTCAGATGCTGTGCCTCGAACTCTTGGATGTCGGCGCCGTCTAGTAGGGCTGGACTGATTATATGGATCCGTGCCAGAGTTAGGCCGAGGATGAGGTTTTCCAGATCGGTGATAATAATTCTGTTTTTAGCCAGAATTATCTCCACCAGTTGGTTTCTCTCGGCGTCGTCGGATTTGTTTATCGTGTTCATGTAATGAGTCAGCTCATTTAGGCGGTCCTGGATCTTGGTGTTGATCTCCATCTGGTTTGCCTCTGCTTCCACTAGTTGGCCTTGTTTAAAGCGAACCTGCTCCCAGTCGTTGAAATCGGGGGTGCCGGCGATAACTTTAAGGGCCGTCCCTAGGATGTTGATGCTCCGCCTGTCTCGATGGTGGATTTTTAGCGTAGAGATTAGGTTACGGATGTGACCTAAGTCTGTGGTGATTACCTCGGTCATCCGGTCAACGGCGAATAGTTCGGTGGCCTGCTCTGTCTGGACCACATACTCCTCGTAAGATGTTACGTTTTGTTGTGTGGCGTAGCTATCCGTAGCTATCCCAAATGCTGGCTTCTCCATCCACGAGGGGAATGTAGTCGGCGTTCGTATAGTCATGTAACTTGACTAGTGCCTGGGCCGTCGTGATCATGGTGAAAAGAATCAATGTAGTGTTCATCCTGTTTTGGCTGTGGTAGGTGTAGGTGTTGGTTAGTATTTCGTATTTCGATGGGCGCGTTGGATTAGCGGTGGGTGTCTCGTATGAATATCTTTCACTCGAATTAAGAAGCGAACTGATTTAGTACCGGGAGAACTCAGCTATATATAGCGCCTTCCCCTTTCTTGCTAGAGCCGGTGCGACTATGTACGAGGCATTTCTACGAACCGGTTATCCCTATTGTCTTGATTGTCTATCCATTCTACTTTAATGCTCAAGAATCTGCCTAAATTTGGGACATTTACATTTCTACCATAGATTTGGCAATTAGGAATTGTACCTAATATATTTGCTTTTCGCACTAATGAACAATTAAACATTGGGGAAAAATCTATATTATATCTTTCCATATACTCTGTTTCTAAGTCGTAAATAATGATGGGTGGCATATGGGATTTTGAGATTTCTTGTACTCTTTGTCGGATATTCTTTATTCAATATTTCCTCCATTGAGGCTTGTTCTTTTTCTTCTTCTTTTTTATATAGCGCTTCATATATTTTTGGGAAAAATCAATCAAATCAATGATTTCTGGGCTGATTTTGGGTATTTCTGGTATAAACGGTTTGGCTGATAAGCTTTCTTGTTTATTAGGATCGCCATGTAGTACGCTTGGAGGAGGTCTTTCAGTTATAATTGATTTTTATTTAAATGAAGCTTATATTTATACAAAATCGTTGGGGCGAGTTGCCTCCATGCAGGTGTTCTATCGTGGGAAACAAAGCCCTGTTGCGTAAGGTTCCCACAGTCAATATGCAATATGAGGCGTCAGCTTTCGGTCAGCGGTGGTACCTGCCCAATGCCCGTTGCGTAAGGTTCTCACGGTTTAGATGCAGACGCATCACTTTTGGGCAGCGACAATGACCGCCGCCGAAACTGCATCATATTGCAACTTGGCCTTGGGGTGGTGCTTAAATTGGTTAGGCCAAACACACTGCATGAATACACTACAGCGTCATTATAAAAAAAATTTCTCAAACCCTATCTAAATCATTTGCCCTACTGATATATCTTTTTTAATGATCTTATTATGCTTAACATATAATGTTAGCAAGAACTGTAATGAACTGACTATGGTCAGTATTAGAAGCAACACAAACAGGGCTTGGATACCATCTCGGTGGTCGATTATTTTGACATTATTGACCACGTTGGCCGTATTGTCTTTGGTTTGGCTATCATCTGAACCAAACCAACCCATGTTTGTGGTTTTTTTTTTTTAATTTGAAATTGAAATTTGGTTTGAAATTGTATATATGAAAAAATGGGAAGAAACCAGGAGAAAACAAATTCTCAATTTGAAAGTTTAAGACATATACATACGTATTCGGAATTTAGTGAAAATATGAAGATAGTGTTTTAGGGCATATGGCTGGTTTACATTTGTTGTTTGCTCTATATAATTACTATACCAGCCATATGTTTTTAGTATTAGCCTATGAATGATTAGTGGGTACAAGAAGCGTTTGCACGCAGCGCCTTGTGGGTAAAATTATATATAATGGTAAATGAAGGCATTTGCATAAATGCAGCCTTATTTACGTTTCTTTGCATCGCAAAGTTTTTTTTTCTATATTTTCCAGGTCTTCGCTGTTTTCTTCCGGTGCTGCTTTTAGTAGGTCTTTTACTAGTCGACGTTGTTGTAGCAGTTTCTGCTTCTTTCCGCCGCGGTGTTTCTTCGTTTTGGGTTTGGGTTGGTTGCGAGCCCTGTACTCAGCTATTGTGAGTGGGCGTGGTCCATCGGTTGGACAAGCCTCCAGAGCCTCCTGTAGGCTGGGCTTGTCCCTTTGCTCGATAGGAGCAGCGTTGAGAAGATCCGTCTCCAGCTTGGATTCTGCTGCTGTTGTCCGGGGCCTATGGGCTCAGGCGGTGCCGGTGCCGGTCATCGCACAGGTCATTGAAGTACGCTCTATGTATCGTTGTCGGTGCCTTTTCAGGTCTTTATCTTCTTTTATTCTCAGCACGCTTCTTTTTTTATTTTTATTAGGAACACATGATTAACACTTTAACACTTGCACTTGTTTTATTTTAGTTAGTTAGTTTTTTTTTTTTTCACTGTCACGGTCGCCATGTAGAAAAAGGAATAATAATTGTAATTCTTATTCGAGAACATCCGTTCTCTTTCGTTAGCTTTATTCGAATATTCTTATGAAATATATCTTAGAATTTTAATTTAATTTTAATTTGGGTGCTCATCCCTGTACTCACTCAGATATTTCTTTGCTGTTTCTGTCCTTATTATTCCAGTTGGGCCAGTTGTTCATCACTGTCCTTATTGTTCCAGCTGTTCCAGTTGGGCCAGTTGTTCATAATTGTATTTATGCAGCAGTAACACCATAGCACGGCACACAATAATGCAATCACACAATTTAACTGTTCCTTTGCCATGGCCACAGGCTTTAATATAATTTGATTTAGATGTTAAAATTATTTAGTTGTTTTATTCGAGCAGTGTCGAATTTGTCACGGTCGCCATGCTAAGTTACAAATACTTAGCGAAACAAGACCGCTCAGCTTGGTGGCTTAATTCAGAATGTTTATTGAATATCTTTTGGTTCTTATCCTAGGGTACAATCGTTCTTATGTATAACGGAGAGCGAGAGTTCTCCCGAGCATTATATCAAAGGAGTAGCACCGCATAAGTATTAGTGCCCGTGGTCTCTGCTTGAGTCTAATGGAAATGCATGATCAGCGTTAAGGGGCTTTTGAGAGGGAGACCCATCGGCTCAGTGTTAGGGCGCGCTTATATATGTATTTATATATAAAACAGAGTGTTACATATGTACATGCATGTGTTCACTACACCTGATTCAGACTCATTCAACTGCCTTCTCTGTGATTTCGCCGTATTCCAGCGATTCGACTTCGACCCAGATGGAGTATATTCAGCTACCTCCTGCTGCGGCATAATAGCTTTCCTGTTGTACCCAGTGCTTTCACGCTCCCTGCTGCCTATACCAATCGTTATAGTTCCCATTTCCTTTGTTGCCATAATTTGTAATATCGGTCCCCGTTGTACCCTTGATTGCCTGTTGGGCCCCTTTTTCGGGGATACTATTATCCCGGTCAGGAGCGGACAGTCAACGTTTGTATTTATGTTTCTTTTTCTTACCCATTTTTTTTTTTGGACGTTGCCACAACTGAACCCAACATGTTCGAACATTTCCACGACTGACCGCCCGTTCAGCTCATGTTGCTCATTTACGATTTCTCTCTTTTGCTGCTGCAACGCTTACACTGTCCGACACATTTAATATTTTTCCTTTTAATTTATTTTCTCTTTTTTTCACTTCCAACTTCCACAATTCTCCCTTTTTTCTTTGTTTTACACTCATTACTGCTACTCATTAATCACTTTTATTCCAATGCATATGATCTTAGCACCATCGCACACCTCACTTGCACCCCTTTATCTTACTCGCTGTTTAATAACAATTAATATAATGACAATCCAGATCATGGTCCACTCAGTACTTCGGGTATCCTTTATGCTGCTTCCTCCTGATGTACTCCAGAATTTCCAGCTACCCTTTTTTTTCCTCCGGCTGAGATGACCGACTGACTGCGCCAGTTATGTTAGTCCGCAATAATTTCAGACTCTTCGTTGTTCAATGTTCGTCATTCGACTGATCTTTATTACAATAAAAGCTTTTTCTTATGCTTCTTATATCTGGGTACATATGTATGGATGTTTGTATGGTGACTGGAGCACTGAACTTGCGTCATCCCTCTGCCACAATGTTTTTCCGAACAAAGATTGATCCTTTTTTTTTTTTTAGAAAATTAAGTTACTTTAAGTTTTCAAAATCTTTTTTATTATAAAGCTACGGAATTCTGCTGTCAACCGGACCGCAAAACCCTTTGGAAAACATTGAGCTGCCACATCCAAAATTTATAAGTTTTTGCGGCCTTTTTTTAGTCTATGCCTTCTTTATTCGGTGTTTAAGGATTCGGTTTGGAAATGATTCACTGCAAAGATGTGCTTAAAATCTGAATTATAATTATTTTTGGATGTTTTTCTCTCACTCTATAGATTTTTAACACGCGTCTCTCACGCCTAAGCATCCATGCCATGCCCCATGGTCGCTGTGATTAATTTCGCAAAGTACGCTAAAAGTTATTCCAACCAGAAAGCCTGACCACCTTTTTACGGCATTCGTTCAGGTGCGGCTTGCATCAGCATTGGAGTTTTAAGTTAAAACTTTTAACCCACAAAACATGCCTGGCCGCCTCGTGGCTGCTGAAATTGTGACACAATTTTTGACGAATGTCAAAAACTGAACCGTAACAAGTGGATGCACGAAGCGGTGCTAGCGGGGGGGGGCCAGGCAGAGAAGAAAGACAAACAAATGAGGGAAAGTGCTGTAAACCCGCATCAACGCAATTGGAATTTGATGGATAAGTTTTTAGACAGCCTCCGGTACCGGTACCGGTACCGGTCCCGGTCCCAGCCCCACACCAATTCTAACACCCCATCTGGGAATTGGGAGAACTATGTTCCATATTTAATTATTCATGAGGCGACAGAAGTGTTCGAGGAGACAGACGCCACAGACACAGTCTCCGTCCCCAGCGCTTTTGATTAATGAAGCAGTTGGGACAACATCAGCAATCAAATTAATTTCAGTTACATGAGCGGATTATAAGAATTAAACAACAAAATAACCAAAACGGAATTGGAGTCATTCCGAAATGTCGACCAGTGGAGTACCCAGCATTAATTCATATTCATCTTGTCATATTTCAAATAACAATTTAACAAATCTCTCAATATGCATTTGTTGGTTATTTATATACGGTTCGGTATGTGACTGTTCCAACGGCAAACAATTACTTGTAATTTTATTCTCGTTTTGATTCTCCGTATTCCTAGTTATGGAGTTAAATTCCTGTCCTTTCGTACCTTTCGTATTGGGTAGTTCTGCTACATATTTGAGCACGAAGAGAGATATCAGCGGGTATTGAAATCGGTGGAACGCCTGTATCAAGGTGTTATTCGCCATCACTATATGATGGGCGACTATTTTTGGAGTCTCCCACAAAAAAGAAGGACAGTCAAGAAACATGAACCAATTTTAAATTACTCATCAGCCACAGAAAAAACGAAACTCATTACATATCGTGAAAAACTCATTACAACACAACTGAATAACATAACATCACATATTTACTGAATTACCTTGTAAGAAGTCAGTTAATTTTGAATAACTGAGTGGGGTTTATTCCCTTGATTGTGGCCTAATCGAGGTATGTATGAGACACGATTTTCGTATCGCCATGTCTAGCTGTAAAATGCTATATGTAGGTCTGGCTTAATGAAAGAATTGTGTGTAGGAATATGTCAGTTATGAGCATTCGGATTGAAATCATTTTAAACCAGACATTTTAGTTTTATGGTGGATGTGTGTAACATGCAGAAGGAATTCTTTCCTACCCCCATAAGGTATTTCCATATATTCTTGATCAGCATCAACAGCCGAGTCGACAAACATAGCTACATATGTATGTGGCATTATTATCAGAAGGCGAAATCCATTTTCAATGGCTACACTACCCATTCCACGCGCTTACTCACTCTCTCTATCCCGCTCCCATGCACTCTTCCTTGTGCAGTATTCGTCCTCTGGCGGTGGAAAGCGAGAGATATTGAGAGAATGAGAGAAACAGACGTAGTGGAATAATACAAATTGGAAACCAATAAATATTATTAATAATAATGAATTATTAATATTAATCAAGTGGATCCATAGGTGGACGGAGGACAAACGAAGTGCATAATGAACATTAGTTTAATACACTCCAGTTAAAGAAAAAAACTTTGTTTGCTTACAAATACCGCTGAACATATTTTGGAAAAAATATACCATTTTTAAACAAGGTTTTTGCAGACACAAGTCTATAGCAAAAAAAATTCGGTTTTTTCCAGATTAAAAATAAAAATAATAATAAATAGACGATTTTGTTACATATTGTTAATGGACTGCTGTATAGACCGTATACCCTGGACTGGCTTGGCCTCTGGGCAAAAACTAAGAGAACAACGGGGTCAGTCTGCGGATTCTACGGGTGTTGCAAAAGGAAAGGGAGGCCATGTTGGGACAGCAACAAATCGCTTTGGGGGAACAGCAGCAGCAGCAAGCAAACATTTTTCACAACTAAATGGAGTAATTTAAAATAATTATCAATGCTAATTTGATGAGGCCTGGCCTGGCCTGGCCTGGCTAGGCGCTTCGGACCTACAGACCAGACCCACCAGACCCACCAGCCCCCGATTTTCTCATTCCTCCACCCATGTGTTTGGGGGCTTCGTGTTCCTCTTTTACCTCCCATTCTCCGGTTCAGTGTTTGTCTGTGCTCGTTGGTACTCGCAGCGGTGCGGTAATGCGGGGAAATAAAAGTTTCTTTGGCGCAAGCTGTTTTTAATTTATAGTTTTTTATGTCAGAGTACAAAATGCTGGAAAAAGAAAAGTTGCAATTGAAATGCATTAAGCGGTGGGCGGAAGCGTGGCAGTTGCAGTGGCAGTGGCAGTGGCAATGTTGTGGCCAGAGGTAGCGCCAGGGGCGGATACAGATGCAGGAGCAGCAGCAGGAGCAGAAGCAGCAGCAGGAGCAGAAGCAGAAGAAACGAGCCACGTCTAGACAGCTCACTGCCACACCCACACACAAATTAGCTGAGTAAAATTGGCTGCCACTTGGCGATGATGAATGGTAATGGATGGCAGATGCAAAATGCTCGTGGGCCAGGTATGGGATTTCCACAGCAGGCGGGGTAGGAGCTGTGTGAACTGCCAAATGCACTGGGAATCGTTTGCGCCGACAAGTACGCAACATAAATTATACAAGCCGCTAACGGTAATTGTCGCACAACCCACTGACGTATGCGCGATATTTGCCTAGTTGCAAATGAGGCTGCCTCCTCTCCCATTATCCCTTATATCCCTGCATGCGCTGCGTGCTCAAGCGCTTTGAAAATGCCGCTAACGATGACGTTGACGTTGCCGGTTGCCGTTTACCGTTTACCATTTACCATTTACCGTTGCGCCACGTACCTCCGCTGCCATCGCACTCCTAAAAGCATGCAAGAGCAATTTAAATTTTGTGCGCATTCAATTTGGGAAGAGAGAGAAAAAAGCGCATGCCAACAACAACGTGAAAGCTGCAGCTCGGCAATTAAAACCGTGGGGGAGATAGCCAGGGGTAGTAGGACCAGTTACAGCGACTCTCGCCAATACAACAGAATAAAGCTTAATGGTTTGGTTTATCGTTGCAATATTGAATTGAAGCAGAACAGCTGTACTCAGCTGTTTACTGGAGACCTCACAGGGTAGCCTGATACAACAAATGTGAGCAGGCGAAAATATAGAACTCAGTATCAACGCGGCGGAAAGCGTACTTATCCTCTTACCCCTCAAAAATCAACAGGACTAGGCTGAGCTGGAGAAACTGCACAACTTTTATGTATAGAGACGAGACAACCACAGACTGTTACAGACTCGCAAAATTGAAAAGAAATTAACACATGCCAAAGATCACGTCACGTGCTACTGCTCTACCACTGCGATTAGATCTTGAGCTTCAGTCACAAATTTCTTTCAAAATACAACACAACGATGCGAAAAGAGAAACAGTTAACTTATGCAAACTGAGTACAGGGTATCGTACGAGTGTGTCACGTCACGACTAGTTTGCAGGCAATATTAATTATGATCTATGTAGTAAGTACGTATGTATAAGTAAGTATGCATAAATATGTATCAATATCATACAAATATAAACTCTATGCTAGGAATTTCGGAAACCAGGACTCTGCAATAACTATAATTAATAGCAATTAATAATTAATTTATTAATAATAATCAATAATTAATTAATTCATAATTAAAAATAATTAATTAATTAATAATAATCAATAATTAATTAAGTAAAAACAATTAATAATAATCAATAATTAATTAATTAATAATAATCAATAAATAATTTAGTAGAAACAATTAATAATAACCAATAATTAATTAAGTAAATACAATCAGTAATTAATTCATTACTAATAATTATTATTACTAATAATTATTATTATTAATTATTAGTAATGAATTACATCACAACGATCCAACAACTATTTATGCCCTTGAACTCAAACGCTTTTCATTCTCAATGCAATCCGCTTATGGAACAGTCTTTCAGTCATCACCTTAAATCCATTAGGAGCGCAACTCAATTTAAAAAAAAATCAAAGAACATTTGGGAAACCATTCAAAATAAGCAAAATAAATAAACTCATCAATACAAAAAAAAAAAATAAGAGGATAAATAAAAAATACAAAATTTAAAACAATTTTTAAAGAATTTTAATGTATAAGCATTCGGTTTAAGAACATAACTCTGGTCAAAATGTCAATGTATAGGTATTAGATTTAAGCAGATAACATCCAACATCTAACTCACCGAGTGACTAGCGCAATACAAATATGTTTATACCTGTAGCGTTAGGATAAAACTTGTTAATGGGCATCCCAATTAAAGAGGTAAGTGGCTATTAGATAGTTTTCATAATGTTTAATGGGCTATTTACACAACATCATTCGAGCATTTCTTTGGCCTTTTCTTAAAATTTCTTAGACTTTGTCAGTCTTACCCGCAGCCAAAGCCGTCACTAATTAACGAAAAGCCTCACACAAGGCTGCCACTCATCGACCACACCACACCACACCACACCACGCCTCCAGCCGCATCTCCCCGTGTGCCTGGCTTCGCCCATATACTCGTATGTTGCGCAACTTAACTTTGGGAATTTTGTTTGCATTGATTGGCTCTCGAGTGCTATGCCCGCTTGGCTTTCCATTGTTCTCGGTAGGCTTTTGTTTTATCATGTTGAACAGAACCTTCTCTATGGCCTCCTGCTCTTGAAAAGTTATCATGGCTCTTCTACGGGGTGGTGTGGTGTGGGTCAGCTATTTGGGGTGGGCGACAAGTGTGGGAACTGAGAGATAAATGCCCGAAAGAGCTACATTTTTGCTATTTTGTTATTCCTGGAGCTTTTGTTTGCGCTTTTAGCAAGCAATTAGTTGGACATAACGCATTTCGACCTTATAATCAGATTACAACCATTATCACAACATGCACATACATACAAATGTGCCTCAAATCCAATTCCCTTCTTCAGTTTTCTTTCCTTTGAAAAAGGTTTCTGATTGCTTACTCCTCTTCTGCTCGTTATTTCAGCCCCGTTTTTTTCCAAGAACAAATCGATCTTCCATCCAAAAGAGGAACCAGCTCCCTCGTGGCTTGGCAAATATTTCCTATGCTTACATTTAAATTCTCCTGATGGGCGGGCGAACATCCTAATTAGAAAGAAAAATGAAATCGATGTAATATAAATAGGTACATAAGTACATGCACATGTATGAGAAGTTCTCGCGGGGCGAGGGTGGTGGTGGCAGCGACGTCTAGGTGGCTGCCCCTTTGTTGGGAGTGTTTTAGATCCCCTGTGGCGCTGGCCTCTCAGGCTCAGCTGGGGACCTCCGTGAGCTGTTCGTTAAAGATAGACTTTAGGTCGTTATGATTGAATATGATAGGGTTTATTATGTTTGACTTGGCCAGTGTGATAGTCAGCATCAAGTTCTGGATTTCTGAGATAAGCATTCTATTTCTAGCTAGTAATGTTTCATATAGGTGAGCGGTGTCTACCAGATCACCTTGTTTTTCTTTCAATATTTTGTTAACCGTGTCGGTGAGCAAATTGATTTGTCTTTGTGCTTCTGTGTTGATCACTGCCTGTCTATTGTTTGACTCTATAAGTTGAGCTTCTGTTAATTTGATTCTTTCGAGGTCTGATGCATCAGGGGTACCCGCAACAACTTTGAGTGCTGTTCCCAAGAAGTCTAGTCATCTTGCCATTCTATGGTGTATCATTAGGGCGGACAATATGTTCTTCGCGGGTTCTATATCTACTTCTAACAGCTTTCGCAAATGCGATTGGGGAAATAACTCGGACATTTTTGCAGTATCGTCTATGATGTTGCCTAACTCGGTCAGATTTGTCGAGTGCCTCACCCAGCTTCTTTGTTCCCACACCAACACATCTCCGTCCCGTACAGGGATGTAGTTCGCCTGGGAAAAGTCGGTAATCCGCGCATTTGTTGTGGTATTTTCACCTACTTCGAAGACTCTGTTTTGTCTACCGGGGTTAATCCTGCCGAGGTTGTCCTTTTGTGCCCTGTCGATTTTGGCTTTAATTGTCAACTTAAGATCTTTGTTGTTGGTATGAACTGCTTCAACCGGCCTCTCGTCTATGACCGAATGCAACGTTTTGTTGTATTCTACCGTGGCACGCATGATTAGTTCGATTGTATCGTCAATTTTTTTGTCGATCTTCATGCAAGTTAATTTCCAAAAGATTGAATGTTGAACTTCTTTATTGGAGAATAAAAATCGGACTTAAAGTTCCTCTAAGTTGGTGTGTTTTGTTGCGTTGCCTTGTCGTATACTGCCGTTAAAGTTGTTTAGTAGTAGGAGGCTGTTGTATTATTTGATAAACATTTAACGTTTGAATAAGAATAAGTTGTAATAGCGAACCAAGACATCCGTCTCGGTTCAAGTGATTTTATTGAATCCTCCTTGGATCTTTTACATAAAGGGTTCTTAGCTAGGGCCGCGTAGCTGCGCTGTCGGAGACGCCGGAGCGGAGCGGCCGCTTATGTTTATTCGTATTATATGCCCAGCGCTTCTGTGCCTGCTTCTAGAATGGTCTTAAGTCTGCCATGCTCACAATTTTTAACCATTGTGCTAATGGCTTCTTTGCTGCTGAATTTATCAGCGTGCTCAGCTGGCAGACCCTCATCGATGTATGATGCTTCTAGGAGTTTTCTCATCTCGTCGATTTCTTTTGTAAATTGGGCGGCTGTTTTGCCTTTTTGCCATATTTTTGCCATTTTGGCCTTAACTACGTCAGATGTTTCACCGACAATTGTAGTTTTCAATTTTCGAATGATCGACTGGATGGTCGTTTCATCTTGGACTTTGTATAGTGTAGAGCCGATGATTTTGGATTTTATCACTTCGACAGCTAGAGATTCATAAGGCCCTTTGTCAAATTGACTAAGTTAATGGCAGTAATGAATCTCTGCATATGGATCTTTTGTCCATTGAATTCAGGGATAGCGTGTGAAATGTCTTTAATATATGCCCGTTGGGCAATCGTTTCATCGGCCATTGCAACGGGTTTTATTTCCGTTACACTATTAAAAGAATCTGAGTCCGAAAAGTCTAGCTCCTCTTCCTCTACTTCTGGTATTTTTAGTACCGCGAGGATTGTTAGATCGTGCAGATCTTTTTCTTCAATTTCCTGTTCTTCTACTGATTCCTCAGCTGGATCGGCAAGGTCAATTTCCTTGTCTTGGCTTGATCCTGGTTTTTCAATGTCTATATTTAGAGGAGTATTAAGTATTAAGTATTGTGGGGATTGAAATATCCAATTTGAATTTATTTTGGATCGTTATCAAGTTCGATCGAAGTCTGATCAAGAGCTTTGATACTTTCGACCAATTTTTATCTATGATATTTGTCCTATTTATGTGGATTAGCTGGCGTGCTTCATTAAAGCATTCAACTAATATAAACGCATGTTTTTCAATTGTTGCCTTTTGTATCTGCCTGTTTTGCGTAATGGACTTATAAGATTTATCAAACCTATTTTTGATGTCTAATAGTGAATTAAGGATTTCATTCCATTCCATTATTGGGATTTAATTTCTAAATACTACAAAGTCAATGACTCTGCCCAGAATGCAATTCTCAGTAATGAGTGACTTAACTATTATACCTGGAATGGTAGTTAATACGATTGCTTTCTGTGTTCTCGAGCAATCGATTAAAGGGGGAAAAATCTAATTGATATGTATCCATGTACATATATTCGAGCTCTAATATGCTCTTAGGGGTCGTTGAGACCAATTGTTGGATTCTAGCCGAAAACTGTGGGTCCCTAATGTGGACTTTCCTAATGGCCTCTAATGTTGGCATTATTTTGTTTGATAATTAATTCTGTTTCAATTTAAAAGTTTTTATTTATTTACCAAAAATTTTTGTTTTTCTGATTTCAAGCCCTGTCTAAATCGTTTGCCCTACTCATATATCTTTTCTTGATAATCTTGTTATGTTTAACATACAATGTTAAGAGAAACTGCAGAACGTTTACGATCGTTAAGATCAGCAACAAAAGCCATAAGGCTTGAATACCATCTGTGTGATCAATAATTTTGACATTATTGACCACGTTGGCCGTATTGTCTTTGGTCTGACTATCGTGAGACCCGAACCAACCCATGGTTTTTTTTTTTTTTTTTTATATATAAAATTTCTTTTGATTTTGAGAAAAAACAAATTCTGCACTACTTGGATACATACATATGTATGTATTTTGTTAAAATTTCTTCTTCTTTTTTTTGAAATTATAGGAAATAGTGAAATAATGAAGATAGTAGTTAGGGCATATGGCTGGTTTACATCGGTAAAATTAAAGTTAAATTACCAGCCATATGTATTAGTCAAAGCCTATTTTTTTGGTTAGTTTGTTCAAGTAGCGTTTTCACGCAGCAACTTGAGTGGTTTTAATTAAGATTAATGGTAAATGAAGGCAATGGCAAATGAATGCAGCCTTATTTACGTTACTTTGCTCTTGCAAAGTTCTTTGTCGATCTTGTCGATTTCTTCCTGGTGTTGCCTTTTCTCCTCGTCTTGCGTTGCGACAGCTAGCATCTCTTTTGCCAGCCGTCGTTGGCGGAGGAGTTTAGTTCGTCTCCCCCCGCTTATTTTTGCGATTTGATGGTTTTGCTGCCGTGCCCGGTACTCAGCTATCGTGAGTGGGCGTGGTCCATCGATTGGACAAGCCTCTAACGCCTCCTGTAGGCTTGGCTTGTCCCTTTGCTCGATAGGAGCAGCGTTCAGGAGATCTATCTCCAGTTTTCCCTCGTTGGCGTAAGGGGCGGTAGGCCTCTCACGCTTGTTGTTGCTGCTGCTGATGTCCGTGGCCTCTGAGCTCAGGCGGTGCCGGTGCTGGTCTTCGCACAGGTCATTGTTATGTCGTTGCACGCTCTCTGTAGCGTTGTCGGTGCCTTTGAAAGGTCTTTCATCAAATTTATTTTCCAAAAATTGTCCTTGACTGCACACAAATGTGCATTGCCGTCAACTTCTGGTAGCTTGTCCTTCTGGATAAGAAGGCTCCCTGTCAAGAATTGTATCTCTCCTTCCGATGTCATGAATTTTATTTATTGGTTAGACCTCGCCTTTGGTCATCGGTGATCCTCGTGCGGCCTTTTCGCACTCGATTAGTAGGCGACGAGTGCGGATCAGGCGAGCCTGTTTTCCTCCTCTCCTTGCCTTCGGAATTGTTTTACTCGGGGTCGCTTCCTCGCTCCTTTGCTGCTTGGCTGTCTTCTGCCTTGCTTTGTATTTCTCGATGGTGAGTCTTTTTGGTCCTGACTCCCGGTACTGCTCCAGTACCTCCTCTATTCTTGGTGGGTCCTTCTGGATAGAAGGCTCCCCTGTCAAGAATTGTATCTCTCCTTCCGATGTCATGAATTTTTATTTATTGGTTAGACCTCGAGTCTTTTTAAGCAAAATGTAGAATGTAACGAAATTCCACCAAGGAGACTATGCAGTCGCCATGTAGTACGCTTGGAGGTCTTTCAGTTATAATTGATTTTTATTTAAATGAAGCTTATATTTATACAAAATCGTTGGGGCGAGGGCCTCCATGCGGGTGTTCTATCGTGGGAAACAAAGCCCTGTTGCGTAAGGTTGTCACGGTTTAGATGCAGACGCATCACTTTGGGCAGCGACAATGACCGCCGCCGAAACTGCATCATATTGCAACCTGGCCTTGGGGTGGTGCTTAAATTGGTTAGGCCAAACACACTGCATGAATACACTACATTGGATCGTTAGATCGTGTAGATCTTTTTCTTCCACTTCTGTTTCTTGATCAATTGATTCAACTTCTCGGTCAAGTTCTTGAGTTTGACTTGTTCCGGGTTGTTCTATGTCTATGGTCAATGGAGTATTCAAAACTGTTGGAATTCAAATATCCAAATCGAATTTCCTTTGAATCGATATCAAATTTGATCGAAGTCTGATCAAAAATTTTGATACCTGCGACCAATTTAGTTCTTTTATGCGTTCACTGCGTTTACTGCAAAGTCAATGACTCTGCCCAGAATCGAATGTTCATTTATTACTGATTTCACTACAATACCTGGAATAGTAGTTAACACAATTGCTTTTTGTGTTTTTGAACAGTCTATTAACGGCGAAAATTCTAAATGAAATGTACTCATGTACATATATTCGAGCTCTAATATGCTCCTTGGGGTCGTTGAGACCAATTGTAAAATTCTGTTTTTAAAATTTGGGTCCCTGTTATAAACATTCCTGATTGCGTTTAGAGTTGTCATTTTATTTTTCCTTTTCAAATTCTATATTTTGTCCAAATCATTAGCCTTACTCAAATATTTCTTTTTAAGGCATTTATTGTGCAGCTTATAAATTTTGAAAAAGACGTTAGCACACAAAATAACAACAATTATTATCAACAGGGTATTAGTAAAGCCTAAATCAATTTCTTTTGATTCTACTTTATTAATTACATTTGCAGTGGAATCCACTGTCTTGGTGTCTACTAAACCCATGTTGGTGACAATCCCTGTTTCTCTATGAAAAAGTATGCCATATATATATGGCTTATTTTCGGTGTCATTTCCTAACTTACTTATAGTATTGTGTAGTGTTAGGATTTTAAAGAAAAAGACATCCGTCTTTTTTGATATAATTTTATTGAATGATCTTTTGTATGTTTCTTAAATTCTACTTGGCTGAGCGCCAGCGTAGCTGCGCCGCCAGCAACGCCGGCAGCGGAGCGGCCGCATTTATTTATTTCATATATATACA
>JAECWT010000006.1:0-98110 GCA_018150885.1 Drosophila tristis
TTAATATTATCTGAGACCAGAATTTTAAGCAATGCATCAAGTTGATCTCGGGTAACATTATTTTGATGATACCAGTCTACTAACTTTTCGTGTAGACCGGGATTGTTTTCAACACGAAAGGCAGTATTCAACTCAGAATCACTATCATTAATTTCAATCGGAAAACTTGATGCACTGTAATTTGTTTCAACTTCAATTCTTGGACATTTATTAATGGCTTCATTTTCTAGCTTTTCAGCTTGCTCCACCGATCGCTTAAACTCTTCCTCTTCCTTTTTGGCTAAACGCCATAGACTGATTCACGATGTTCCACTCATTATGCAAAAAGGTTTTTTTCTTTTAATTTGTATCAAAAAAAAATTAATTATTGTATATTATTAATTTATTAATTTTGGCAGGTTTTTTAATTTTAAATACAATTTTTCAAAGTTTATGTCCACCCTAATCACTTCAATAAAAATCCGAACAAGGTCCACCCTAAGAAATGCATGAACACGTTTACTGTAAATATCACTGAAACAACGGCGGACATGAACATCGTCAGCATTAAAACACTTTACTTGCTAAAACATATAATAACACCAGTATTAATACTTACAGTTCGTTTAGTTCTCCTCTGTTTGCAGAATTTATAATATCACATTCCACCGTTGTTGTTAATTTGATGTGCATGTACATGTTCAGAGAGAAATATGTATATTATGCATTATTTATAATTTCTTTTAATATTCTTAGGGTGCAGGTCGAACTGCCACAACAATCTGTCAATACTGACGTGGCAAAATAAATAGTTTTAGGCACTTAACTTAGCTTTTTTAAATTTCTTTCAGAGAGCACAAATAAACCACACAATTTTCACAAGACTCAAAACGCAAATGATGAAACAAAAGAAGACGAGAAAAAACCGTGCGCGTTCTTGCAAGTGCCCTTTTGTTATTTTTTTGTTGTACTGCCGCCTTATCAAGCGTACGAGTTTGTCTTCGAAAACATTCTTTATGCATTCTAATAGAAGCGAGAAATTCACGCATCGAAAAAGTCTACCTGCGAACGTTTTCGATGCATGTACAAAACATTCATCTGATTCTTCGAACCACGATGAATAATCGCTCTCTCGAGGGCATTTTACGCATTGGTCCATAATATATTTCTTAATGTTTTCTTGCTTTTGCATCGTTTTCATACAAAATTTGGGAAAATGAAATAGAGTTTTCATGTTTACTGAAAACTTTTGGAAATAGATTTTCATTGGGTTCATAAATAATTGAATCCAACTCCACAGGCAACATTACATCGTGATCGGATTCACAATTTGACTTTGTATAAAAGTTATGGATGTTTAAAGAAATCAATTTCGCTAATATTGTGTTGAATTGATGAACCGATGGGTTTCTAGAGTTTCCACCT
The DNA here is from genome assembly GCA_018150885.1 of Drosophila tristis. NCBI lineage: Eukaryota > Metazoa > Arthropoda > Insecta > Diptera > Drosophilidae > Drosophila > Drosophila tristis. The sequence goes on from JAECWT010000006.1 coordinate 1,405, forward strand.
TTTGCTCGTACACAAGCAAACAAATTTTCCACAGGATCTTGATTTACCCGGCTGGTAAAAAAGTACGAAATTTCAGGATTATCTTTAAAAAGTGACTTGACCATTCCGAAAATTGCTTCCGTAGTTTGAAATAAGCCATCATATTTTTTGCCATTTTTGCCTTTACGACATCTGATGATTCACCGACAATTGTGTCTTGCAATTACTTTATTATTGCGTTTATGGTGGTTTCATCCTAGATTTTGTACAGAGTGGTCCCTACAACTTTAGATTTGATGACCTCTACAGCTAGACTTTCGTATGGCCCTTTCGTTAGATTGACCAATTTAACTGCTGTAATGAAGCGTTGTAAATGGAGTTTTTGCCCATTAAACTCTGGGATGGCGTGCGAAATATCTTTGATATATGCCCGTTGGGCTACAGTTTCGTCTGCCATTGTGACGGTCGTTCTCCAAGTAAAGCAATTTGACCTTCGAGTCTGTCTGCTGCCGTCAACTCAACTAAGGAGTTTGCTGATCTGATGTTCCCTTCAGGGATACACCTCACCAAATATTCTGCCGTGGATTCCATTTCCCTTTTATCCGGCACGCGCAATGTCTCCATTCCATTGCTTATTAGAGCCCCAATCCAGCCTTCAGGTTTTATGCTTATTGTGCCTGAGACCATTTTTGGAACATGCTTTTGTAGATTGCTCAGCCATGGCGTTATCATGATCGAATCTCTTCCCAGGCTGTCTAAAGAGTAATCAGCGGGCATGATTTCATCCGCATTCTGCAAGTGGAAATTGCTGGTATCCCATTTTGCTCCAGGTATCGAAGAATTTTTATAAAACTTCTTCCTGTACTCTACTGGTGCTTGAACATTCGCCAATGATTCAACTACTTGCCGCAAATTGCTGTAGTGAACGTTCTCCGCCATTGGAACGTTAATTCCATTTTTATCAATCAAAGGACCGGCGATTGTTGGGATATAGTTAAGAGCGCCAACTTTAACAATTCCAATACAATCAAGAACCTTTCTAATTGGTTCTGGCAGGGTCGCCATGTAATATTGGATGTCCGAACCTGGAGAATATTTTCCAACATCCGTTTCGCTTGAAGTATCTTTATTGAATAATCTTATGAAATATATCTTAGAACTTACTTGGCTAAAGCCAGCGTAGCTGCGCTGCCAGGAACGCCGGCAGCGGAGCGGCCGCATTTATATATTCGTTATATATATGCCCAGCGCTGCTGATAGCGGGGGGCGCGAGGGGAATCGGATGCGCGTGTACTTTATGTATCGTCAAGCTATGAGAATATGTTGACGCTGCACTTATGTCGCTCGAGACATTCTTGGGCGATCGTAATACGATAGCTCAAGTTATGTCTGGGACTTTGTAATTACATAAACACTGCAACAAAGTGTTACAGTGTGTTCCCCTTAAGTACACTTGGTACAGTGGGTATTGGCTATGTGTGCATACTACAGTGGAGTGGCAAGTTCACAGACTTCAAGAGCAAGTTAGAAGAGTTGGAGCACTAAGCAAACAACACATAGAGGCGTCAAATCGACTAAAAACTGCCTGCATAAAATTTTTGGACGATCTGCTCCCAGGCCTTCGGGTCGGGAGCCGATAGCTTCGGCAGGGCAGTCGGCTAGAATCAAAGACTATACAATACAAAGATGTTGCACGAGGAGCAAATGCGAGCGACAACAAAATAGGAAGTCTGACTACGGGAATAGGTCCAGGGCCGGATTAGCGGTTGCCTAGAGCCCCCCTAGGGCTAAAATTTGTTGAAAAAACAAAACTCCAAATAATGAATAAAAAATATAATAGCCACTGATAAATATACAAATTATTCAAGCAAACATAACATTTTTAGGTTTTTATGTCAAATGAAGAAAGAAGGGAGCTGGTGTGAAAAAATGGAGAGCCCCAGATTGATGGATGCCCAGTGCCCGGTCGAGGCTTGATCCGGCCCGAGTGAAAAATTAGTTAGTTAGAAAAATTGCTTTGATTTGCACCACGTTGTGAAATTGTGTCCCTCATACATACACATATACATATAGCTGAGTGTGTGTGTGCAAAGTACAGTATCATGGAAAAAGCAAAACGCAACATTAAGGCTTTTGACGGGGAAAAGTATTCAGTTCGGAAATTTAGAATTAGAGCCCTAATCGCCGAGTTAGATGTGCTTAAAGTAATTGACGAGAATGTTCCGGATAATGCTGACGATTCCTGGAAAAAGGCAGAGCGTTGTGCTAAAAGCACTCTGATAGAATACCTCAGCGACTCTTTCTTAAACTTTGCGACGAGCGACAACACGGCGCGACAAATTCTCAGGAATTTAGATGCCATTTATGAGCGCAAAAGTCTGGCGTCGCAGTTAGCGGTTCGAAAAAGATTGCTGTCGCTGAAGTTGCAGAGTGAGACAGCACTACTATGTCATTTTAACATTTTCGATGAACTGATGAGTGAGTTGTTAGCGTCAGGGGCGAAAATCGACGAAATGGACAAAGTGTCGCACTTGCTATTGACCTTGCCATCATCATATAATGGAGTGATAACTGCGATTGAGACCCTAGCTGAGGAAAATCTTACTTTAGCTTTCGTAAAGAACAGATTGCTCGACCACGAGATAAAAATTAAAAACGATAGCAGTGATACAAGCAGGAAAGTTATGAAGGCAGCGGTATACAATAACAATAATTATAAAAATAACCCATTTAAGAACAGTAACAGTGGAATTCGAAAGCAATTAAAGGGAAAAGGAAAGTTTAATATCAAGTGTCATCACTGTGGAAAGGAAGGGCATATTAAAAAAGATTGTTTTGCGTTTAAAAGAATTACAAATGATAAAAATAAAGAAAATAACAAACGAGCACAAATAGCATCAACTCAACCCGGCTTCGCGTTTATGTTAAGTCGTTTTGATAAAACTTAATTTCTGTCAACCGACTGCAGGCGGCTGGAATGACCGTTACGTTTGGCAGTAAAGGTGTGAAAATATTGAAGGATGGATATGTTGTTGCTGAAAATTCAGGTATGTTCAATTCCCCAATTATTGAATTTAAAGCCTATACATCAAATGTGGAAAAGAAAAATAATGAATATCGGTTATGGCATGAGAGATTAGGTCACATTAGTAAAGGGAAATTGCTGGAAATTAAGAGAAATAATTTATTTAGTGACAATAATCTTCTAGATAACGTTAATCCAATTGATGAGATATGTGAAGCATGTTTAAATGGCAAGCAAGCCAGATTGCGTTTTGAAAAACAGAAAAATAAACAGTATATAAATAGACCCCTTTATGTAATCCATTCTGATGTTGCGGGCCAATAACATCGGTTTCAATTGACGACAAAAACTACTATGTTTTTGGATCAACAACAATTATTGTGTTACGTATTTAATGAAACATAAATCAGATGTTTTTACAATGTTTAAGGATTTTGTAGCGAAAAGTGAGGCACATTTCAACCTTAAAGTTGTAAATCTCTATATAGATAATGGTAGGGAATATCTATCCAGTGACATGCGTGAATATTGTGTACAGAAAGGTATAAGTTACCATTTGACTGTTCCATATACACCGCAATTAAATTAATTAACAGGATTCCGACTAGGGCACTTGATGATAGTTCAAAAACTCCGTATGAGGCATGGCACAATAGAAATCCTATTCTAAAATATTTGAAGATATTTGGTTCAACAGTGTATGTCCATATTAAAAACAGATAAAGAAAATTCGATGAAAAATCGTGTAAAACAGTTTTAGTTGGCTATGAACCAAATGGTTTAAAACTATGGGACATAAATAATGAAAAATTTATTGTCGCAAGAGACGTAATCGTAGACGAAACAAATATGATTAATTCTAGAGCTGTGAAAAGTAAAATGGAATTCCTGAATGAGAGTAAGGAAAGTGATAAAATAAATATCCTGAATGAGAGTAAGGAGAATTATATAGAATTCCTGAATGAGAGTAAGGAAAGTGATAAAATAAATATCCTGAATGAGAGTAAGGAGAATAATATAGATTGTATCCTGAATGAGAGTAAGGATTGTGATACAGTTTGTAACCTGAATGAGAGTAAGGAAAATAATAAAGTATTTATCCAGAATGACAGTATGGAGAAAAGATTTGACTCGAAACAGCCTAGTGACAGTAATGAGAGTATTTCTAGAAGAAGCGATAGGCTAAAGAACCGGCCTCAAATATCATACAAGGAAGACGAAATCGATTACAATAATTATATTTTAAATGCTCATACAATATTTAGTGATATTCCAAGTTCATTCGAAGAAATACAAAGTAGGAGTGACAAATCTTTATGGGAGGCCGCTATTAAAACTGAATTGGATGCCCATGAATTTAACAATACCTGGTCGATTGTTAGGAAGCCTGAGAATATTAACATTGTTGACAGCAAATGGGTTTTTACGTTAAAGTCTGACGAATTTGGTAATCCAAAAAGATACAAAGCTAGATTAGTGGCGCGTGGGTTCACGCAAAAATATCTTATTGATTATGAAGAAACATTTGCTCCTGTGGCTAGAATAGCAAGTTTCCGTTTCTTATTATCCATTTCAATCCAATATGATTTAAAAGTACATCACATGGATGTAAAAAGTGCATTTCTTAATGGAAAGTTAAAAGAAGAAATATTTATGAGAGTGCCCCAAGGTGTGTTATGTAGTGCTAATAGTGTATGTAAATTGAATAAAGCAATTTACGGTCTCAAACAAGCAGCAAGATGCTGGTTTGAGGTATTTGAGCAAGCACTAAAAGAGTGTGGGTTTGTAAACTCACCGGTTGACCGATGTATTTATGTTCTGGACAAGGGCGATGTGAAAAAGAATATATATTTACTTCTTTATGTGGATGATTTGGTTGTTGCCACAGCAGACATAGAAAAGATGAAATGTTTCAAATCATATTTAATGAACAAGTTCAGAATGACTGATTTGGAAGAAATTCGATATTTTATTGGAATAAGAATAGAAATTGGTGATGAAAAAATACTTTTAAGCCAATCTGCTTACATCAAAAAGATTTTGAATAAGTTCAAAATGATGGATTGCAAATCAGTCAGTACTCCCCTTGCAAGCAAGGTTAATTATGAATTATTAAATTCAGATGAATTTTATGATGCGCCTTGTCGGAACTTAGTCGGTTGTCTTATGTATGTAATGTTATGTACACGTCCAGACTTGGCCACTGCTGTTAACATTTTAAGTCGATATATGAATAAAAATAATGCAGAGTTATGGATATGTTTGAAAAGGATTCTTAGATATCTAAAAGGGAATATTGACATGAAATTAGAATTGAAGAAAAATTTGAGTTTTGAAAATATATTTGTTGGATACGCAGATTCTGACTGGGGAGGAAATGAAATTGACAGGAAGAGTACAACTGGGTATCTATTCAAAATGTTTAACCAAAATCTTATATGCTGGAATACAAAAAGGCAAAATTCAGTAGCTGCCTCATCGACCGAGGCAGAATACATGGCCTTGTTCGAAGCTGTAAGAGAAGCTTTATGGTTGAAATCCTTATTAGAAAGTGTTCATATTAAGTATGTAAAACCTATAAAATTATATGAAGATAATCAGGGATGTATTAGTATAGCTAATAATCCCTCATGCCATAAAAGATCAAAACATATCGATATCAAATATCATTTTACAAAAGAGCAAATAGAAAATAATGTAATTTGTATCGAGTATGTTTCCACAGAGAACCAACTTGCTGACATTCTAACCAAGCCGTTACCTGCTCCACGCTTTATGGATTTACGCGGAAAAATGGGACTGGATGAAGGAGCCAAACTACAAGAATAATTTTGTTATTTCTAATTTTTTTGCTAAATTTCTTTATATTATATAACTGTACCTGTCTAAGTCTAAGAGTGATCTGATTGGGTTTTATGGGTTTTCCCAATCCTAGCAGCAAATGCTGGATCACTGAATTGTACGTTCCCAATAGAAAAGAAAATGAGCAAGCACCAGCCACATAGAATAAGTTGAAAACATGTTATTCTTAATTTTAATTTTTTTTATTTTATTTGATTTATAATGCAATTTTTGAGGGGGCGTATTGAATATCCCTAATGTTAATTTAGTAAATACCAAAAATAGACATTATAGTATTATAAGGTTTTCACTCGCTGGTAACACTAAAAACGTAAACCACGCGGTTGACTTTTTTTCTTCCCTTTTTCTTTCTGATCTCGTGAGTGGTGGTTGTGTGCTGTGCCAAAATAAAGTAATATAATTGATAAAACTAAAACTAACTACGCATATATTATTATTTAAAAGAGGAATCCCAACAAAAATGTACAAAAATGTATTGATGTATTGTATTTTCACTTTATAATTTATTAAGCTGGCCCCAATGTGTGCATCTAAACAAAAAACGAAAAACCAATTCAATCGGCCAAAAAGTTTAGAGCCCACACACAAGCACAGTATGTGTGAATACATGGCACACACACATTTACGTAACCTTGAAACGAAACTCAAAACCAACTCAAAACGTTTTCGGAAAATTGATAAATATTTTGTCGTGACTGAGTACACACATACATTTGCAATATTAGTCTTGCTTTTGCATCCCGTCATGAGTCAGAGAACACACATACAGGCATAGCTACGCACGCACACGGTTTATTTTACACAGCTGCAAAGGCGCTCTCTCTCGGCTCAACCCGGAGAGAGCCGACTGCCCTGCCGAAGATATCGGCTCCCGACCCGAAGGCCTGGGAGGCAATCGTCCAAAAATTTTATGCAGGCAGTTTTTAGTCGATTTGACGCCTCTATGTGTTGTTTGCTTAGTGATTCGACACAGCTGCAAAGGCGCTCTCTCTCGGCTCAACCCGGAGAGAGCCGACTGCCCTGCCGAAGATATCGGCTCCCGACCCGACGGCTCCCAGGCCGTCCAAAAATTTTATGCAGGCAGTATTTAGTCGATTTGACGCCTCTATGTGTTGTTCGCTTAGTGTAAATATACTAATAAAGAATATTTCGAAGTTTCCTGGCCACACGGGCAACTCCGACTAAAACAACAAAATCACTTATATTACAAAAGAGAAGCAGATATCCATAGATTTCCCCTCTCTCTCATATTTTTAGCTTTCTCTACCTGAATTCTACCCTAACTCTTCTACTCTCGCTTATTTCGTCTCCTCAAACCGATTAATTGGTGCAATCTTTTGTTGTGTGATTTTTTGTTGTTGTGCGTCTATTTACATGTTTGTTCCCTTTAAAAGTAGGTTTTCAGTGTTTTTAAAGTCAGGTAAGTGGATCCAGTGATTACAGTGTGCGTTGTTAGTTAAATTAAATTGTTACATAGGTTTCGCTAGAAAAAATATGTCAAGATTTGAGAACATTCTAGCCGCGTGGTTAACCGAGTGTTTCGGTGCGCGTGTTTGTTTTTGCTCGAGGAAACCTATGTAACTGCAAATACTGGATTTTTAATTTAAAACGAGAAGGAACGTGTGAGTCGCTTCTGGGGACGCGACTCTACTTATGCCCGTACTCAGTAAATATATACATTTTTGGGCATATGATTTTTTAGAATTTTAGAATTAAAAAAAAAATTTTACATTTTACATTTTTGCTACATCTGTTATCTACATCTACATCCAGAATGTATATTTTATATCTAACATGTAGATTATAGATGGACCATTTATATTCTACATCTCCTTCGCTAGGGGTTGCTCGCGCACTGAACGCGGCAGAGTGTGCGAGCGAGAAGGAGAATGAGTATCGTGTGTTTGGCTGGAGGAGGCGGGGGAACCAACAGAAAATTAATTTCTTCATTCTGGCTATAATTATTATCCGATCTGATTCATATTCGGCAATCTGGTAGATATGGTCATTCTCTACGATACTGCGTTTTTAGTTTTATCGTATCTTTAAAATTGTACCTGCCACAGATATTCGTCCTTTGTGGGGAAGTGGGCGGGGCGAAATTTTGAAATACACTTGTAGCAGTGTGATATCACATGAGCCTGGAAACCAAATTTGGTTGCCCTAGCTCTTATAGTCTCTGAGATCCAGGCGCTCATCGAGACGGACGGACGGGCAGACGGACATGGCTATATCGACTCGGCTATTGATGCTGATCAAGAATATATATACTTTATGGGGTCGGAAACGTTTCCTTCTCTGCGTTGCACACATCCACTTTTACCAAAAATCTAATATACCCCTTAACTCTTTTTTGAGTACGGGTATAAAAATCTCGTACACCTTAAGACTATAAACTTAGCATCATTTATTATAGTTAAAGAAATACTAGATAAGCAACAAATTAAATACTTCTCACATACACCAAAAGAACTGAAGCCATACACATGTCTTATTAAAAAAATACCATTAAGCACATATGATATAGAGGAAGTAAGCGGGGCACTAAATGAAAGCTTGCCAGATTTAAAAATTGAAAACATTAAACCATTCAAAGAGAAATTTTGGCTAGTGCAAATAGAAAAAAGCCGCATTGCAGTAGAAACCCTGAAACCACATATAAACTCAATCGTCCAAGGCCACAACTGTCAACGATTTTCATACATTGCAAGCATGTGCAAATTATCATACAGATGTGTAAAATGTTTGAACAAACATAATCCTGGGCAATGCCCAATAAAAAAGACTGATAGTCCGTCCGAAGACATTAAATGTGTTAACTGCTAGGGCAGCACACAGCTAATGCCAAAATCTGTCCGATTCGGTAGACAACGCTTACAAAACTTCAGGAACTTAGAACTCTAAAAAGAAACAACAATAACAGGTATAATAATAATGGGGTGGCCAAAACGCAATACCAAATCATGATTTGAGCAAATCAGAATGTCAATCAATTATTAAAAATAATCAAACTTTTGCATCACTATTTAATAATAATAAATTTAAATCAAATCAACCAAGATCACCAATCACCTCCAATCCTGTGTTGGAGGCACACATCAATAAACGGCTGCGGGAGAGGCCAAAGACACAACAACAAAGACCCCATCCCACAAACATAAACAACCACACAATAACAATTGATAGCTTCAATAATGATGCACAAGATATATTCGGCAGAAATATCTTTGATTTTATCGCAATAATGAGGTTAGTGACAGCAAAATACTCGGAGTTTTTCTCCCTTAAAGGAGAGGATCTTCGCAGTGTAAAGCAATCAGTCATACTCGACATACACAGCACACTAAAGTGTATTTTTCAAAACGAAAACTCGCTGCACTCTCTGCATAAGAGAGCTGAACTACAGCAATTTTTAAATACACACAAGCCAAGCATAATGTTCATAGCGGAGCATAGGTTTTCGATTCAAAATGAAATACATCTAAATAACTATCAATTTGTCCGCCAAGAGCAATTAGCAACACAAATCAAAGTCAATAAGCAATTTCACTATACAAACGACCAAACGATCAGCATCTTAGTACAGATCTCAAAAAGCTTTTCAAATCAATACATAGATATGGTGCAGGTAATACACCAGTTATCATTGGGGGTGACCTAAATGCTAAACATCCAAGCTGGCATATACCGATACATAGCTACGAACACATAAATACTGACGGCAAGATATAACATCAGTGGCTGGAGAGTCAACCAAATCTCACACTATATCCCAGTTGTGAACCAACAAGACACAACAAAAATAATCGAAACACATCCATTGACCTGTTCATATGCTCAATAGAATTACGAACAAAAAACATTGACATGGGCTGTCCGGTACTGATTGACTTCCCCTCAGACCATCTGGGAATACAAATTGAGTTTGCATTGGGTCACTTCAAATTTCAAAAACCAGATAATATTGAATATCTAAATTTTAATGGAATCAATATTTACCAATGGAATGCAGCAATAATGAATAATTTACGGACCATTGAGAATGATAAGAGCATTGACTCAATACAGATAGACCAACATATCGACATATTTAATAGGGCGGTAAAAATGGCAATCGACTTGTCGGTGCCAACCATCCGAATTGACCAATCAAAAAACAAACCAACTAAGATAAATGAGATATGTATAAAATTACTCAAGAAAAGACGCACGCTCCATCGTTTTCTCTTTAGACAGAAATATTCCTTGACGGATGGACAAATTAGGAATGTTAAAAGAATGATTAAGGAACTAACAATTCAGATACAAACTCGAATGGAAATTTATAATTTGAATGCAATAGAAAGGAAAATCAGAAACCTAGATCCATCAAAATTAAGCATGAACACACTAAATCCAGATAGTACCAAAAGAAAATATGACATTGAGCTGACACCGGACGAATGGAACAAATTGACATAAAATGCCCAAACACATTGACCACACATTTTGATAAGATCAATGCGCTGGCATGGCACAAAGAAAATGACAAACTAAAAGACACATCAGATTCGCTTAAAAGACATGCAGAGTATATTGATCAAACCGAAGAAAAAAAAATTTTCATGACCCGCTCATATGGGGAAAAATAATTGACTTCAATAATAAACAAACAGCAGACGGTCTGTGGAGAGAGGCGAAACAGTACGAATTCATCAATGAACATACTCTTTTAGATTGGCTAAAAGGCAAAAATAATAAAAAGAAACAAGGATTCGACAATACGAGTAATTTTCCGCTAAAAAAATGCAACATGTTTATATTAAGGCACATAGCAAAACTATTCAATCAGTGCTTCAACATTGGCTATTTTCCAGCTAGTTGGAAGATCGGCAAAATTACGCCAATACCAAAGTCCATAGTTAGCCGTAAACAACTTATGGGATACAGACCTGTCTCAGTACTATCAGCACTAAGCAATCTATATGAAAAAATGCTAATGAAAATTATAAAACAACACCTTGAAACAAACAAAATATTAAAAAACTATCAAGTGGGCTTTCGTGACAAATACTCAACAAATCATGCACTGGCTGTAGCCAATGAATTTATATTCAATAATCTAAAAAAAAAAAAAAACAATCGATAGCATGTGCACTTGACTTCGGAAAGGCATTTGATACGGTTTGGACAAATGGGTTTCTCTACAAAATGTTTCAGAAGTTCAGCTTCAGCCATACAATAACTAGGATCTTGAACTCATATCTAAAAAAAATCGAACATTCAAAGTATACTGCTCAGAGAGCAAAGAAACGTCAATGCATCGCAACATAAAATCAGGAGTACCGGCTCTTTGCTTGCACCGATCTTATACAATATATACGGTTCGGTATGCAACCTATGCGGCGAGAGATTAGCATAGAACTAACTTAGGCCACGACGGCCGATCAATGCAAGAGCCGAAGCGGCAGGTGCAGAGCGCCCTTTAACAGGCAGCCGAACACTGGAGACATACATAAGTTTAGGTTTCGATACTCTTATAAAAATAGGTACAGCTACATTTAATATTATGATAGACGCTTAAATCTCCGCTGGCCCGAACATACTCCCCCCGTTGGAAGCTCGCCTTTCAACTGACTTCTCAAGGGGCAGCAAACACAACCGAGTAACGGCCCTCCTAATAGTTCCAAAGTGCGTAGAGCGCGGGGGGATGAAATGCCAGTCGATTGTGTCAGCCAAGCAGGATTCATGGACTTCCTCCATGTGCGAGTCGCTTAGGAAAAGGTCCAGAAGCTCATTCCTAGCGCCAACAAAATTTGTCGCATTGTCCGACCAAATTTGACTTGGCCTTCCTCGAGTGAGCGTAAAACGTTTCAATGCGGCTAGGAACGATGCGGTGGTCAGATCTTTAACAAGCTCCATGTGTATGGCCTTAGATGTGAAGCAAATAAACACGCTTTTGTAGCACTTGATCGGAGGCCTCGTGCGGATTTCTGATCGGTAGAAATAGGGTCCACAATAGTCCACTCCAGTTACTTAAAAGGCCCGCGATCATTCCAGACGCTCCTTAGGCAAGTCTCCCATAATATGTTCAACCATGCGCGACCTCGTCCTGCAGCATCTCACACACTTGCTACCCGCTTTCGAGACGGCTTTGCTTCCTCTAATAGGCCAATATTCAAGTCGAATTTTATCAAGCAAGGCGCGAGGTCCGGCATGGAGGTTCCGTTGATGTAAACCAGACGGATCGATGAACGGAGATAGCGAGCTGATAGAGCTAGACTTCCTGACTTGTCCATTGCGTCTAGTCGTCTTTTTGTCCGACCACAAACTTGCCAGCTGAACGAACAAGAAGATGCGTTCCTTGCTGAATGTCAGAAACCGTGAGTCCAGGATGCCTTAGACGAGTAGTACCACGACAAAACTCCATGTCGTTTTCGATGGCGAATGTGCGCTGCATGCCAAAGAAAGAGTTTGCAAATTTGCATCCGGACGTGAGATCGGCATGTGGAGACGCGATCAGCAATACACGTTTGCGAAGCTCAATGGTCGGAGTTTCAGAAACGGCAGAAACAGGCCACTCATCCTTAGAGCATAACAAAAACGAGGGGCGGTGAAACCACAGGTCTGGATGAGGTGGCTGGGATGTGAGCCTCTGGAGAGAATATCAGCGGGATTCAACGATGTGGGAACATAGCGCCATTCCATGCCTTGCGTCAACTCCTGAATTGTTTCCAAATGATTTGCCACGAAAACCTGAAATTTGGCTGGCTCATCCAAGATAATGCCGTAGACGAATCCGACCAGCAATGAAACTGACCTGGAAAGATACCCCGTCTCCTTTAAATTGCGCATAACCTTCGCAAGCAAATGGAGCCCATTTGGAATTTTCCACTCAATTCCAGCTTTGGAATCAACAATGATTTTAGTGGCGCGACTCGAGATCATCAATATAGAACTCCTGTTGTAGAGCAGCTGAGCCAAGAGGGTAGTGATTACCAACGTCGATGGCCAGCTGGTTCATTGCGCGGACAGCTAAAAACGATGCAGCCCTCGTACCGTATGTGACGGTGTCTAATGTGTAGACCTGAACCTCGGACTGGATGGAATCTCGCCATAGGATACACTGGAGAAAATTGTCAGGTGGAGATACCTTTACGCAGCGGTACATTTTACAAATGCCACCAGTGAGAGCGACATGCGATATGTGCGGAACCTCCCACAGCGACGAAGCTCCTTTGATGAAACGAAAAAGGGGCTAAGAAAACCCCCCAAAAAACCTCCTTCTCCCTTTCTCCTACCCCCAAAACGGAACCTCACAGTCGAACGGAAAACCCCCTGATGGCAAACGGAAAAAGGGGCTTACAAAAGGCCCCCCCAAAACTCCTTCTTTCTTTTTTCTCCCCCCCCCCCCCCCCCCCCCTTCCCAAAACATACGAAGAGTTCGATCCAACCTTGCATTCATTTTAGCCTCCGAGTCCGGACAATTTTGGGTTGCCAAAAGTGACAAGCTTGATACCCTCTGAAAAATTAGAATAGTTTTTCTAATACCGAAAACCGAAAGACTGTGGGTGGCGTAAAGTTTATTAAAAAGCGGGGACGAAATAATTTAATGTGCGCTCGATCGAATTCCAATTTTACGATTATATTCTAAAACTTCATACATTTCGTTCTAAGCCTAGCTAACCTACGGTGGCAAAGCGGGGCGAATTCGCCTTGAGCGAAAGAGCGAGCTTTTATTGCGCTCCCGCCTTGCCCTAACCTACTTACACTAGACTTCAAACAATTCAAAATAATCTCAACATTAAACATTGACTACGACGACGACATTACGAAACACCGGCCCCGTTGAAGGCCTGAGCGGCTTCAACACATTGGTAGCGGCGCCAACTTGTGGATGGCCCGCCGAAAAATGCCCCCATCGCTCCTCCTAAGGTCGACGACCCTGACCATGCCGTCCTCCCCGGCGTGCGTGGCGATCACTCTCCCGAGGAGCCACTCCTGTGGAGGCATGTTGTCCTCGGCCACGAGGACGAGGTCTCCCTCCTTGACGTCGGGTTTCCGTTGGTGCCACTTGCCCCGAATTTGAAGTCCCAGGACATATTCCTTGGACCATCGCCGCCAGAACGCTTGCCTGACTGACGAGGCAAGTTGCCATCGCCGCAAGCAGCTGAGACCCTCCTGGTCCGGAGTCCGCAGTGCTGGGGGGGCGATGAGCGACCCGCCTGTCAGCAGGTGCCCGGGCGTGAGTGCCTCGCCGTCGCTGGGGTCCTGGCTGAGGGCTCCCAGCGGCCTGGAGTTCAGGACGGCCTCGATCCCGACGAGGACTGTGGCGAGCTCTTCGGCGGTCAATAGCGCGCTGCCTACCGCCCGTAGGAGTAGGCTCTTCGCAGACTTGACACCTGCCTCCCAGAGTCCTCCCATGTGCGGCGCTCGAGGCGGTATGAACGCAAATTCGCATCCTTTTCTTGACGCGAATTCGCGAACTGCGTCCGCCCCGTCCTCGAGCGCCTTCTGCAGAGCGCTGAGGTGGCGGCTCGCTCCGACGAAATTCGTCCCGTTGTCGCAATGGACGATCTGGGGATATCCTCGGCGCCCAACGAACCTTTGGAAAGCCAATAAAAAAGAGTCAGTGGTCAAGTCGGATACAAGTTCTAAGTGAACCGCTTTGGACGCAAAACAAACAAAAAGCGCGATATAGGACTTGTATGGGGGCCTTCCTCGAATTTTCAATGTCGTCGAGACGGGTCCACAAAAATCAACGCCGCAAATTGAAAATGGGCGGAGAGCACGGAGCCGGTCTGCGGGTAAATTTCCCATCAGTTGCGTCAGCAGTCGAGGCTTGCATTTAAAGCAGCGGATACACGATCGAACTGTCTGACTGCAGACCTCCTGAGCGTTTACGATCCAAACACTCTGTCGAAGGATGCTCACAAGTGCTCGTGGGCCGACATGAAAATTGATATGGTGCAGATGACGAACATAGCTCCGCACGAATTGCGAACGCTTCGTCAAAAGCAACGGAAACTTGGCATCGTATGATATAGGAGCTTTAGCTAGTCGCCCCCCTACTCTCAACAACGAAAAAGTACACCAAGTACCAGTGTCTTCATGGATGAAAGGGTTCAACCGCTGAAGACTAGGACCAACTCTAGATCCTTTCCGAACTTTCTCGATTTCCTCACGATACTCGTGATGTTGGATAACTTCAACAATTTTGCGAAAGGCTTCATCATACTCGGTCGGTGAAACCGTTTTTTCAAACGTTATGCTCGGGTTCTTACATTTTTTTATAAAGCGGAACATATAACAAAACACTCTAAGCAGCTTGAGGTGTGACGAGAATCCCTCGATGACATCTACCAAATCCGAAATTTCTACCGCAGCGGTCAGCCCGACCGCGTTCTTCCTCTTCTCCAGCTCGACATCTTCTGTAGGCTCGAAATGAGGGTTTTTTGGCCAGGTCTCTTCTTCATCCTTCAAAAATGATGGTCCTTCAAACCAGATTGACTGGACGATTTCTTTGACGTCACAACCTCTTGACACAATATCTGCAGGGTTCTGTTTTGTAGGGACATGCCGCCACGTAGCTTCATCTGACCACTCCTGAATCTCAGCCACCCTATTCGAAACGAACGTCGACAACGAAGATGGATGCGACCGAATCCAGTGAAGAGTTACTTCAGAGTCTGACCAATAAACAGCTCGTTCGATAGGGACCTTTAATAGGGGCTTGATTCTGTGACAGAGATCCGCGAGAAGGTGAGCGGCACATAACTCAAGCCGTGGGAGCGTTTTGGTCTTGAGCGGCGCTACTTTGGACTTTGAAGTCAACAATGATATTTTTAAACCTTCTGCAGTTCTGCTACGGACATAGACGCACGCTCCATAAGCTCTCATGGAGGCGTCAGCGAAGGCATGTATTTGGATCGGTGACATCGGATCGGAATACACAAACCGAGGTATGGATATCTCTTCCAATTGAGACAGTGTATTTTTCAACATATTCCATGCTGTTTCCAAATGCATCGGAATCGACTCATCCCAATCTAGTTTGTTAAGCCAAAGTTCCTGCAATAGGATCTTGCCCTTTATGACGATAGGACTTAACAATCCAAGGGGGTCGAACAGCTTCGATGTCACCGACAGTATGTTCCGTTTTGTCGCTCGGAGACCCATGACTTCATTGTCAATTTTAAACTGAAAGGCATCTTCCTTAGGCAACCATGAGATTCCTAACGCCTTAGTCGATTCTGAATCCGAGATCGTTATGGGTTTTGCTGTGCTCTCAGATGCGGTGATTTCAGGTGAGTTCGAAAACCACTTCGCTAACTCAAACCCTGCGGTCTGAAGAACCTGAGATACTTCGGACTTAATTGCCCTTAGCTCCTCTACGCATGCAGCACCAGTCAACATGTCATCAACGTAAAAGTCGGACCCAATAACGTCAGCAGCTTTAGGGAATGATAGCTTCACAGACTCACTCAACCTTTTTAAACACCGGATAGCCAAAAAAGGGGCTGGTCCAGTCCCATAAGTCACGGTGTTAAGCTTGTATAATCTCAAGGACTCAGATGGGTCTCTTCTCGACACTATCATCTGAAACTGCCTATCCGCTTCATTCACCATCACTTGGCGATACATCTTTTCACATCGGCAGTCAGGGTGAACCTGTGCAGACGGAAGCGGAGCATTGTTGAGTATAATTCCTCTTGAATGGTCGGTCCGACCATCAGAATCTCATTCAAGGCCACCTGAGAGGACGTCTTCGACGACGCATCGAACACGACGCGAAGCTTGGTGGACGTACTTTGGGGCCGAAGGACACACTGATGTGGAATTACGTAGTGTGGAGTAGAAGGAACCGTATTGTCAGTCGGTGACATATGACCTAAGGAGAGGTACTCTTCCATGAATTCCAAGTACATTTTCTTCAACTCAGGGTCACGAGACAATCTTCTTTCGAGCGACAAAAACCGCCGTTTAGCAACCTCAAAGGAGTTGCCCAAACAATTTGGATCTGATTTAAACGGCAGCCTTACTTCAAACCGACCTGATGGCAATACCTGAGTCGTCTTCCGAAAGTGATTTTCACATAACGTGTGCTCAGGCGAAATAATTTTCTTTGGAGATGGCATTTCTTCCAGTGACCAGAATTTTTGCAAGGTCCTATCAATGGAAACTAACAGCTCTTCACTGCAACTCAAACTGTTTGCCGTTTGGGGGGCAGAACTTTTGGAAACATATTTTCCCGAAACAACCCAGCCAAGAAGGGTCTTCTGAAGAGTTGGATAGTCAGGACCTTGCTTGATTTGACCAACAGCTAATAACTCAAAGAATGATTCAGCTCCAATCAGCATGTCTATTCTTTGTGGCTTGTAGAAATAGGGGTCTGCCAGTGGTAGGTTCTCTGGGATTTTCCAATCAGTTACATTAACTGACTGGTCAGGATGATAACCTGAAATTGATTTCAGGATCCAAAAATCAAAGGAGAACTCACTACCATTTATGCGCGACTTCACCACAGTGTGTATTTTATTCTTTACTTGAGAATTGGATTCACCAATACCAAGCAAGGTAATACACGACTCCTCTCTACGGATCTGTAAGCGGTGGGCGAGGTCTTCCGTGATGAAGTTTGTTTGGGATCCAGAGTCAAGGAGAGCTCTGGCCAAAATGTGTTCACCATTTTTTGTTCTGACACTTACGATCGACGTAGCCAAAATCACCCTGTCCAACGAAGTCGCATGCAGAGCATGAGAGGTGGAAGGGTGGTCCTGATTTAAAGGAGGAGACGAACTCTCTGGGGGTGGCGGCAACGCGAGACTATTATCAGTCACTGTGTATCGATGCAACAATGTGTGATGTGAGCGGCCACAAACTCGACATTTGGCGACCTTGCATCTTACAACAGTGTGACCCTTTTGCAGACAATTTATACATAAGGACGCAGACTTTGTGAACTCGAACCTTTGCATAACCGAGAGACGTGAAAATGGCGTGCAGTTGGCCACTACATGGTCTCCCGAATTGCAATAGCTGCATGTTCGCTGAGCTCTACTGTTGGGGGAGTGGAAGAACAAGCAAATGAACTGCGATTGTGCGACTTGCTTGGCATGACTTTTTCTTGCCTTGGCTTTGTCGACTCTTCCGCAGACAAATGCTGGTATCGACGATTTAAAACTTTTTCAAAGTCGGACCAAAGCGGCAACTTTTCGAAGTCAAGCTGTTCTTCCCACTTCTGTCTAGTCACTGGGTCGACTCTGTTCAAAACGAGATGAATGAGCATTGCATTCGAAATCTTCGTATCGTCTCCTATCGATAATAATGAACCATAGATCGATGACACTGTATCGATGAGGCTTCTTAGGGACGATGCGGACTGTTGCGAGATTTTTGGCAGATTAAACAGTGCGGAGATTTGGTTCGAGAATATTAGACATTCGTTGTCATATACTCGCTTTAGGCTGTCCATGGCCTTTGCATAATTGGCCTCGGTGACTTGGAACGCCTTTATTGTTCCTAATGCTTCATTAGAGAGGCACGAAATTAAATGATTAAATTTTTCGATCACCGGTATACTCTCATCATTATGAACAAGAGTCTCAAAAAGGCTAATAAAATTTTTAAACTCCGAATATTTACCACTAAATTTTGGTAGTGCCAATTTCGGAAGTCGAGCACGAGTTGGGGCTGTAGAAGCTGATACCGAGGGCGGCGTATCGCTTGTTAGCTTCAAGGCATCGATAAGCGACATTATCTTTGCCTTGGTTACAATGGCCATTTCTTCCAGCTCGGCTCCAAATTCATCTTTGCTATCAATTTCTTCTATTTGCTCCTGCAATAGGTTGGCCTTGTTAATAGCAGAATTCAGAACATCGAGTCTGCATTGTAGCTCTGTCAATTGCAATGGAATCGACCCACCCTCTAATCGATCCTCTAAGCGGCGAATGCTTTTGACTCGGTTTCTGAGCTTACTTTTTAAGTCATCGAGAACAGACTTATTTTCTTGTGCCATTTTACTATTTATAATCTACGCGACGAAAACCAATATTTTTGTAGATAAAGAAATAATAAATGTTCAAACAAGAACGAAAATCGAGAACGACAATAATTGAATGTCGAGGCACGAGGTGTATAGTTGGTTGCAAGTGACAGCAAAACGATATACCCTCACACTGTAGGGTAGCGTATTTTCCAAGTGAGAGCCAAAGCAAAACCCATTAGCTCAAGAGCCAAAACAATATACCCTAAGAATGCAGGGTAGCGCGTCACTTGCGAAGTGACAAGAAAAACAATATACCCTCGAAAAACAGGGTAGCGCGTCACTTGGCGCTCCGTTTTGATCAAGCGCGGCAACGAAAATTCTCCCACCAAATACACAGCAAGCAACGGTGGATAAGCGAAAGCGAGAGACGAAAAGAATGCACCGGTGCAGCTGCTTGTGTGTATGTATGTATGTATGGAAGTAAGTGTTATACACCGCGGCTTGGGTTAACGAACCAACTTTTTGGCGAATTTCACACAACGAGAGGGGAAAGGGGGGGGGCGACAGTGATTGCGGTAAACGATATATATATAATTGTGCGTCCAAATAGCGGTTCAAATAGAGTATGGTATGGTTTTTGTACATATGTGTTATATGGTGTTATATATGTATGTATGTGCACTAATAAATTAAATGCATGCAAATCAAACTCTACTATATCATACGGCTGTGCCAAGAATTGAAAGCGAGGTGCAATTTTTCCAGCACAAGACAATTTATATATGTATTTATGTATGTCTTCGGCTCTAGCTTTCAATTTTTTGCACAAATACCTCAGGCTCTGCGTTCGGATCTTTAAGTCCAGCTGCCACTTTCCTCTTGCAGTCCGTGCAATCGCAAGGGGCCATTCGTCTCCTGGGTTGCAGCAACGGTGTCTGATGGTGAAGCGGCAGGTAACCAGCAGGGTAGCAGCAACGGTGAACGAGCAGGGTAGCAGCAACGATCAGCAACAAGCGGGTGAGGGTATTGCGCGGCCGACACGATGGTTTTGGCAAGTCTTTTGTTTTTGGATACACAACACGACGCGGGCAACGATACAATACACTTTTTATTCTATAATATAGAATTAATTAGTTATTATTTATAACTGTCTGTATGTATGTATTTTTGTTACACTATTTGTGCTATCACTGTGTCACTGTCACTATTATTTGTTGCTTTTAATTTGTTCTTTATCGTCCACCGGGGTGTGAAAAATTAGATGTTTTAATACCGAAAAACAACTTATTTGTTGCCTTTATATTTGCTTCTACCCTTATCGTCCACCCGGGGGCGCCTTGAAAAATTAGAATAGTTTTTCTAATACCGAAACCGAAAGACTGTGGGTGGCGTAAAGTTTATTAAAAAGCGGGGACGAAATAATTTAATGTGCGCTCGATCGAATTCCAATTTTACGATTATATTCTAAAACTTCATACATTTCGTTCTAAGCCTAGCTAACCTACGGTGGCAAAGCGGGGCGAATTCGCCTTGAGCGAAAGAGCGAGCTTTTATTGCGCTCCCGCCTTGCCCTAACCTACTTACACTAGACTTCAAACAATTCAAAATAATCTCAACATTAAACATTGACTACGACGACCACGCAAGGAGCAGCGCTCACGTCAGGCTAGGAACGGCGGGAGCGGGCCGGCAGCGGTCCAGCGCATGTCCATGTATGGACATGAGATCACGGGAGGGAATCAAGCGAAGGGGCCGATGGAAAATTACCAGCGGCGCACGGATTTACCGCTGTTGCTAGGCAGAGGCGCGGACGCTAGCGTCGAACCGAGGGTATAAGAGGAGCCCGGCAACAGCGAAGGAGGACAGTCAGTAGAGGGCGAGCAACGAGGAAAAAGCGCGAACCCAAGCGAGTACGGGAGACCAACTGACAAGGAAAGTCAACGTGAGAGTCCAAGGAAGAATAAAAGCGACCCAACCGACAGGCAGCAGTACGACCCAGCAAGGGGAACAAGGTCTGCGTAGTGCCAAAGGAGGGACGACAGGTACCACTATCGCCAAGGCGGTCAAAAGCGACTCGGTGGGTGCGGAGTTGTGTGTATAGATCAGGCGTGAGCCAGGTCGGACGCATAGCCACAGCCCCAGCGAGGAGCCTGAGGGGCCGGTGGCGCGAGAGCGTATAGAAATAAAGAAACGATTCGTTGTTATATAGAACGTAAGATCCCATAAGTATAAGATACCAATAAAATACCCACAGCCAGTAATTAAACCCACCCGTGCATTCTTTCGTGTCTGTGAGGCAACATACAAATTTGTTGCAACGAACCGTCGGCCGCTGAGCCAGCCTAGCTGATTTAGACGGACAGAGACAGTTCGTTACAATATATGGCCATGTGTAAGGAAGTTTCCCAGCCAAGGTACAGCTTCTCCGTCTGTCCAGGGCCCGGCCTTCAAAACAGCAAGATTTTTCTTGATGACCATAGAGACGGGGTCGGGGAGGCATATAGGCGGGGCGTGGTGCCGCTTGGGTAGGACGTAAACGTAGGGCGGCGTTGGCCCAGAGTTATGGGCAGCGGTGATGGACCGCCTGGTCGATAGGACATACGGCACGCCCAGTAGGACGTAGACCCCGTGGAAGTGGGACGCCTTGCAGCGCTTGGGTTCGGGGGCCGGGCTGACCCTGGGTATGTAGGAGGATATGTAAACGGGAAGGGGAAAGAGCCCGGTTCGTGAAGACAGGAGCATTCGCGTACTGTCTCACTTTCCCCGGGTAGGAAGGTGGGTAGGTGAGGGGGAAGGGGGAGGGGGCGGACGGTAGCGGACTACGGCCCCACGGGAGCGGGGCGGGGAAGGTGGCTACCGGGGTGAAGGGGTTGGGAGGGAGGGGAGGTGGAGCGGGGCACCGGTCGACCACGGCGGCTCCCACGCGGGGGGAGTGACGGGCTTGAGTAGCGGGGCGGAGGAACGGAAACTACAAAGCTACAAATTTCCATGTATGTATAAAAAGATGTGTGTAGGTTTTAATAGTTGTCTTTAATTCCTGCCTACTAGCTTAGTGTCTGTTCGAGTGTGTGTGTGTGTGTGTCCCTAATCCCTACGATCGCACCTATCTCTTTTCTCCTTCTCATCTACGTGAGGCCAGCTTACCCCTCTGTTTCCTGCTCCGCTCCTGTCTTCCTGGTGTTCCACTTCTGTTGGTTCCTGTTCCGCTCCTCGTCTTCTGCTTCCACTTTCACTTTTATTTTTCCGCTTGCGACCGGCCAGTTCGAGAGTCAAAACTTCTGTCCCGATCCTCTGTTTGGCGCGTGCCAAAAATCTGTTTCTCTGCCGCTAGCCTCTGCTGGCGCTTCGGCTTTTCGGCTCTCTCCCCTCTTCTTCACGGGAGTCGGTGAGTCTCCCCATGTGGCGTGGACACCGGTCCTCGTTCGGCTCTGTGGGTGGGTGGGAGTTCCTCCGGTCGCGCTCGTGGCTGAGAGTCTGCGCGTTTCTCCCCTACTCATGGTTGCGTGCGCTTGCGCTATGGCGTGAGCAGCGGTCCTCGCTCGGCTCTGTGGGTGGGTGGGAGTTCCTACGGTCACGCTCGTGGCTGAGAGTCTGCGCGTTTCTCCCTTACTCATGGTTGCGTGCGCTTGCGCTACGGCGTGAGCAGCGGTCCAAGCTCGGTGATGTGGGTGGGTGGGAGTTCGGCTCTCTTTGGTGTCGTTGCTCTTAATTTATTTCTCTTCGCTCGCGGTGGTGGTTCCGGCGCTGGTTCTGGTGGGCTGGTACCTATGCTGGTTCCGATGATGATTCCGATGTGCGGGTTCCGATGTGCGGGTTCCGATGTGCTGGTTCCTATGCTGGTTCCGATGTACTGGTTCTGATACCGGTTCCGGTCAGGGTGAGGGTTCTGGTCCCTCAATAAAGGATAGGCGCTATATTTAAACTTGTATGGCTATTTAATATGGACGGCTTAGAAAATATTGGCTAGTTAATATGGATGGCTTAGAAAATATTGGCTAGTTAATATGGATGGCTTAGAACTAAAAATAATGAAAAGAAATATATAACTAATTTTACGAGATGACGTGTGGGTGAGATAGGTGGGGATCTGAGACCGGTGATGGATTGAGGTAGGTGCTGGTGGTTGGGAAGGGTACCTTCACACATGAGATCACGCCACCGGCCCGGTCCCGTTAAGAACGTTGTGAGAACGAGCAAGAGGCCTATGGAAAGCTACCGGCGACGCACGGATTTACCGCTGTTGCTAGGCAGAGTCACCAAGCCAGACGCGAGTACAAGCGAGTGCAACAGAGCCAAGTGGAAGTGAGAGTCAACAAGAGAATCCCATGAAGGATCAAGGTGTCCCGATCAACAGGCAGCAGTACGACCCAGCGAAGGGAATAAAGTCGGCGAGGTGGCAAGGAAGCTCGACGAGTAACGCTGTAGTGTCACGACGGTCGAAAGAGAATCGGTGTGTGCGGAGTTGTGTGCGCGGATCAGGCGCGAGCCGGGTCGGACACATAGCCAGAGCACCAGCGAGGACCTGAGGGGCCGGCGACGCGAGAGCGTCTAGCGCTATAGACAGATGACCATTGTACATAGAACATAAGAGTCTTTTAAGTATAAGATACCAATAAAGCACCATTTGCCAGTAAATAAACCCACCCGTGCACTCTTTAATTGTCTGTGAGGCAACATACAAATTTGCTGCAACGAACCGTCGGCTGCTGAGCCAGCCTTGCTGATTCGGACGGACGGAAACAGTTCGTTACAGCACACTCGCCGTATCGTGGCATCAACAAATTTATGTATTTAGCTTTACCTTCACTCCCAAGGAAATCTTCGCCACCACCACAAAACGAACAATCTTATCCACTGCATCAGCGTTATTCCATCCAATCGGTCTGCTGTCGCCTCTAGTCATCGTCGCTAAGATTATTCTTCAGGAGTTGTGGCTGTTAAAACTGGATTGGGACGAGTCTATTCCACAGACTCTAAGCAATGCATGAAGCAACTGATTGGAGTCATTGAATTCACTCTCGTCACTATCGGTACCGCTGTTTTGAATCAAGGATATATTCGCTGAACACAACATCACGTCATATTTTTGGAGCGACTCACAGCTCGTATTGCATTGGCTGCAACAACACTCAATCACTTTATCGACCTTTGTTGGGAATAGAGTTTCTGACATTCAGGAGATGACGGCTGGTGGAAAGTGGCGCTACGTCCCAACATATCAAAATCCAGCTGATCTTCTGTCGCAAGGCTGCAACGTTAGCGAGCTTATCAAATCGACATGGTTTTCTATTCCCTTATTTCTGCTAGAAGATTCGTTGAAATGGCCCACCAGCAGTAAACAGCTTGTCATTGACATGGACGTGGTCAACTCGGAGAAGCGGAAAAGCATGTTCACCGCGGTACAGGAGAAAAATTATATCCTCGAGATAGTCGATAATGTCAGCTCGTACAGTCATAGTCTTCGTCTCATTGCCTGGATGGTAAGGTTCACAAGGAGATGTCGGAAGCAATCGACGCCTACCACATCCTCACCGACACCAGATGAGCTTCGTTTTGCTTCGCACTGCCTTATTTGGAACATTCAACAAACTCATTTCACAGAAGATATTCGTTAACTTCAGAAGCAAAAACCATTGAAGAGTAGTTTGAAGTTTCTTACTCCCTTTTTAGAACTCGTAAATGGATTCGAGCTCGTCCAGGTTGGTGGACGATTGGAATATTCAGACCTACCAGACGGTTAAAAACATCCGTTGCTGCTGCCTAGCCAGTCTAAACTTGTTTGGAATTATATTCGTCACTTGCATATTCGAAACTATCACGCTGGACCTAAGGCCTTAGTCGCTCTCATTCGTTTGGAATACTGGATCGTTAACGCCAGAGACTTGGCACGTCGAATTTTCCGCTCCTGTGTACATTGTGTTCGCTACAGACCAAAGCTGCTACACCAACTGATGGGCTCATTACCACCGTCTCGACTCTCTCCTGCCCGACCGTTTGAACGCTGTGGAGTGGATTTTTGTGGACCCATTAATACCTATCTACGGATTAGAGGAAAGGGGCCTACAAAATAGTACTTGGCCGTGTTCGTTTGCCTTCTCACCAAAGCCGTTCACATTGAAGTAGTTTCGGACTTATCAACGATGGCGTTCTGGAATGCATTGAAGCGAATGGGAGGTCGTCGAAAGTTTCCGGCAGACATTTTCTGCGATAATGCCACTAATTTTGTCGGGGCATCAAATCAACTGCTTGAAATCAAAAGGTTTATGTTCAAAAAGGAGACCCAAGATGAAATTTATAAATTTTGCGCCACAGATTTTATTAATTTCCACTTTATTCCTTTTTAGGGCACCTCACTTCGGAGGCCTTTGGGAAGCGACCGTCAAGAGTACGAAGGCACTCTTGAATCGAACATTGGCAAACACAAGGTTTACGTTTGAAGAACTGAGCACCGTCGTAGTGGAGATAGAAGCGATCCTTAACTCGCGCCCGATATCGCCACTCTCGTCAGACCCGAACGACTTCAACGCTCTTACGGCTGGTCACCTGGCGAATCATTGCGTTCGTTGCCTGAGAGGTCCCTCGAAAACGTCAAGATGTCAAATTTGGACCGCTACGACATGATCAACGCCGTCAAGCAACGGTTTTGTCAGCAATGGTCGATGGATTACGTCAACGAATTGCGATCTCGCACGAAATGGACAGCACCCTCAACGAATCTTACTGAGGGAACAATGGTCATCATTCATGAGGACAACCTGCCCCCACTACGCTGGAAGCTAGGCCGAGTGCAGGCTACAGTGCTCGGAACGGATGGTCGTGTACGCGTGGTGCACCTCCGAACCGCGAATGGAACATGCTGCAGGCCAGTACACAAGTTGGCAATTCTTCCGGTAGTTTGAAAGCAATCCTTTCAACGGGTCAAACTCTTAACGGCATAATATTATATGATACTCACTTAAATGACCCTCGCATTGTAGTACCTTACGCTCATTCTTACTCTCTTTGCTACACTCTTGTATTAAATTTGTAATTGAATTCACCACATTAAAAGCCCGCTTATGCTCAGTGCTCATGCACTTAGAAACCGAATAAATAGTCATTGGCTAGTACTCAACTGAACCCCCTCGACTTTCGGATTATTCTTGGATTCCAGCAAATTGCTTCGTATCGATTTTAATTAGCTCACTGGAGATTGACACACCCATATCCTTGAACAACTATTTTGAGGAAAACGCTCCTCGATCAAACATTGTGGCAAAGCCGCTGGGACAGCTCCGAAAACGGCCGGTGGACCCACCGTCTCATCCCGGATGTGAGAATCTGTACCAATAGGGGCCACGGTGCGGTGTATTTTTACACCACTCAACTCCTCAGCGGAAACGGCCAGTATTTATTTAGATTCGGGCACGAAGTTTCGCCACACTGCAGATGGTGCGCGGGCGGCACAGAGGACGCAGAGCACTTCATGTTTGCCTGCGGGCGCTTCGACCAGACGAGGAGCGAACTGTGGCAGTCCATTGGCAGGCGGCTGTCACCCAGCAACCTGGTGGAAGCGATGATAGGAGACGAGGCGGTATGGACAGCAGTAACCAACTTTGCTGCCGCCGCGTTGAAAGAGCTCCGGAGATTCGAGCGCCTTAGAAGGGAGGCAGCCTAGGAGGAACCACCGTCCATGCGAAGCAATGCTTCGCGGCCGTCCCGAGTAGCGTGAGGAATGGATGAGAAGAAGATCGGAGTAAGCAGGCACCGCCCTGTACCATGGTGGTATGAGCACATTGCAAAGGCTAGGAGGGAGTGTTGCGCAGCTCGACGTTCTTACCAGCGCTCAAGGGGAACGGCCGAATTCGGCAGCAATGGGGTAGTGTTCAAGGCCAAATAGAGATCATTGAAAGATGCCATCAGAAGCAGCAAGAGTAAGTGCTTCAAAGAGCTCTGCGATGCAGCCGATGCTGAACCTTTTGGCGGGGCATACAAGCTGGTCATGGGGAGGCTAAGCAGACAACCTATGCCCAAGTGCCCTGAGCAGCTGAGAAAAATTATTGACACCCTCTTCCCTTGGCAACCTCCCCTACAAGAGGGAGCCAGTGTGGAAAATGCGAGCCAGACCGAGACCAAGACCACAATCACCGCCAGAGAGTTACTGGAGGTCACGAGCAATCTGAAGACGGGAAAAGCGCCATGGCCAAATGCAGCTCTAAAATGCATAATCAGAGCACATCCTGACGCATTAGCTGCTATGTACACCCAGTGTCTGGCGGAGCGGACAGTCCCAAGAGCATGGAAACAGCAAAGGCTCGTCCTGATACCCCAGCCAGGCAAAGAGCTCAGCGACCCATCTGCATACCGGCCGCTATGCATGCTGGACGCCATGGGTAAGATCTTGGAGAGAATGATCTGCAACCGGCTGGAGGCGGAACTGGAAGAGCGCAACGACCTCTCCGACCTACAATTCGGCTTTCGGAAGCAGAGGAGCACCAGAGACGCCATTCTGATGGTAACACACCTAGCTAGGGAAGCCATGGCGGGAACGCGATGGGCCGGAGGGGACAAAAAATACTGTCTAGTATGCACACTAGACGTGCGAAACGCCTTTAACTCGGCCAGCTGGAGGAGCATTCTGTAGGCCCTGAGCAGGAGGGGCATATCTGAGCAGCTCATACGGACGCTTCGAAGCTATTTCAGGGACCGCGTCCTGATCTACGACACGGAAGAAGGAGCAAAACAACACCACATTACCGGAAGCGTTCCACAGGGCTCGGTCCTAGGGCCGATATTGTGGAATGTAATGTATGACAACATCCTGCGGCTCACATTACCAGAAGGGTGCACCCTGGTGGGTTTCGCTGACGACATCGCACTGGTGACAGTGGCGAAGCAAATTCGAGATGCGGAAGAGAGGTGCAGCGCAGCAGTCGGGAAGATAATATCCTGGCTTGCAACGAACGGGCTATCCCTGGCGGAGAAGAAAACAGAGGCTGTGCTAATGAGCAGCAGGAAGAAGGTCGAGCAGGCATGCGTGAGAGTCGGCAATACGGTCATCGTGACAAAGCCGGCACTGAATTACCTAGGGGCAATGCTGGACCAGAGGATGACTTTCAAGGCCCATCTGGAACACGCCAGCGCGAAAGCAGCCACAGCAACGGCGGCCATCAGCAGGATGATGGCCAATACAGGAGGACCACGGCAGCGCGGCAGACAGCTCATCGCCGGTTTGGTCACCTCCATTATACTAAATGGGTCAGCTGTGTGGGCACCAGCAATGAGGGTGCCAACGTACAGTAGAGACTGCAGAAGCGAATACCGGCGTTGCGCGCTAAGGGCTACATGCTGCTTCCGGACGGTGTCGGAAGACGCCGCACTAGTTGTGGCAGGCATGGTCCTGCTGGATCTCCTGGCGGATGAACGACAGAGCGGGCTGGAAGTAGCCAGCGAGCGGCGAGAGGGCACCATAGCCCGGTGGCAAAGGCGATGGGACCAAGCAGAAAAAGGGAGGTGGACCAGACGGCTCATCCCTCAGCTTAAACCGTGGCTGCAAAGAAGGCAAGGCCAGGTGGACCATTACTTGGCCAGACTGCTGATGGGGCATGGCTGCTCCAAGCAGTACCTGCACCGATTCAAGCATGCAGACGATCCATACTGCAGCTACTGCGGGCATGGAGTTTAAGAGGATGCGGAGCACATCTTCTTTGTATGCCCTCGCTTCGCACAAGAGCGAGAGAGGCTAGGGGAGACGCTCACAGGAGTCAACGCGGACACCCTGATCGAGAAGATGCTAGCCGACGAGCAGGCATGGAGCGCAGTTGCCAACATGGCAGCAATAACACCCAAGGAGCTGCGCAGGCTGGAGCGAAGTCAGTCTGGCTAAATCGAAAAGAAGACCCCACAGCCCGCACCGCGAAGTAATGCCTAGCGGCAGTCCGCCGGCTGCGGGCCACCCATCCACACTCTACTTATCTTTTCCTAACCAACCCCTTCCCACTATTGTTATACCATCTTTTCGTTAATTAAAAGGCTATGTTTTTCCCAATAAAAAAAAAACACACACACACACACAGATTTTGGCCAAACACTTTGCAAGTGGTGTTTGGAAACGACGAACAACGTTGCCAGATCGAGGCACCAAATAAGTAAACGATCGCAGCGGCTACAACGTAGCCAGACTGACGAAATGATGATGATGAGCAACCACTCTGAACCGGAACCGGAACCAGCGGCCCCAACACCCATTTACTCCCAAACTACTGCGACCACTGCGACCACGACTACTGCGCAGCGGACCAAGCGACAGGTGGAAATGAAAACGAAAATAAGGATGCAACGAACCCATTCGCCTTCGGGATCGGCAAGGCATAGTCCGCTAAAGCTGACTGGTTCAGCACCGGAAGAGGCGAATAATACGCTGAAAAGAGGAAGAGATCCTGAGGGTCCTATTAGAAGAACACCCCCCAAAAAAGCCAGAGAGCAGCCTCCGCCTCAATGGCAGAGATGGCTGAGCTTGGGAAATTACTGGAGGATCTAATATTTATAGTAACAGAGAAGAAACCTGTGGTTCACCATATTAATCAGGGAATGAAGGGAAGGATAGCCTGGTTACGATGCTGAGTCTACAAAGATCAGTGGTGGAGCACTTGCGCATGGCTACAAAGACAGGTAAAGATTACAAGGCGCAAAAATGCGAAACGGCAGATAAGGCGACCCAAAAGACGCCGCCAACCGTTGCAAACAGCTTTGCAACAGTTGTCAAAAACAGAACCCCCAAGGCAGCCGGTCCCAAGCCAGGTAAGAATCCTACTAACGGAATCCCAAGCAAGGACGGCGAAACGACACCACAAAAGCCAACTTTCAGCAGCAGAGACTAGATTCCAAAAGTGGACAATGGAAAGAGACGCAATGCATGGCAGAAAGTCATAAATAAGGCGAAGCCAAAAGCCAGGAAAAAGCAGCGTCCTGGTGCCATAGTGGTCAAGTGCAGCAATGCCTGGATTTCGGCCACATTGCAGCCAGATGCAGAAGCAAATTTGATGCTTCGGCCAAGTGCTTCAAATGCGGTGGAGATGGGCACTCATCCACAGAGTGCAAAAATGGAGCGTGCTGTATACTGTGCGCAAGAGCAGGAGAAAAATCGTGTGGCACACCACGCGCTCAGTAAATCGTGCCCGCAGTATTGCATTCCTCAGCGAGCCCTATAGACAGAAGCACGATGACGCTGGGTGCAGAGTTCAAGTGCAACAGCAGCCCTGTGGAGCTGTGGACAACCACCAATGCACTTTACGAACGTGAGTGCCGCTGGAGGCTACGTAAGAGCAAAGGTGGACGGCATTCACGTATACAGTTGCTACATAGCCCCCAGTACGTCAACTATAGAGTTTGCAGATCTAGTGGATGAAATCGTAAGTGATGCGAGAGGCCGCTCCCCACTGTGCATCGCAGGTGACTTCAACGCCTGGGCAGTTGAATAGGGGAGCACAAGGACCAGTCCGAAGGGCAGAATTCTGCTCGACGCTAAACGTGACACTACTGAATTCGGGCAACACGCAGACATTCAGCAGAGCAGGAAGAGGATCAGTCATAGACGTAACGTTTGCTAGTCCTATGCTCGCAAGGAGTGCAGTATGGACTCTAACCGATATTTATACCCACAGCGACCATGCAGCTATATTGTGCACTATTAGAAGGAAGCAAGTGCAATCCAACCAGCTAAGCTCTAATAGCTGGTGCCAAAACTCAATGGATGACCAGGCCCTCCATGTATAAATAAACAGTGCACGGATATTAGCCAGCGCAGACTCGGATGTATTTGCCAACAATGTGGCCATCGCAATAACCAAGATTTGCGATGCGACTATGTTAAGGAAACGCAGACGAGCCAGTACATGGAAGGCAGTCTACTGGTGGAATGCGGAAATCGCGGATGCGCGAAGAGAGTGTATTCGAGCAAGAAGGCAAGTTAAGCGGTCCCGAAACAGACTTAGTCTCCCGCTGGTGCTCGCTGAGTACCGCCATAAGCGAGGTATACTCTCCAAGGCCATTAAATGGAAAAAATAGATGTTGGAAGGACCTGTGTGATGAAGCAAACTCACAACCATTTGGCGTAGCATACAAGCTGGTGATGGGGAAACTTTGCAGACGACCAATGCCGGTGGACCCAGAACAGCTGAAAACAATAGTGGGAACGCTGTTCCCAAAGCAGCCAACTGCGCCGTTTCCGTTCGCTATAACCACTGCAGAAACCAAGTATACGGATGCTGCAGAAATTATAGTGGAGGGCCGCCTTATAAAAGCGGATAAGGCACCCGGACCAGACCGCGTTGTGAAAACATTTGCTAAGTTACAGCCGTCGATTCTTGCAGACTTGTTCAATACCTGCATAAGAAATCGCATGTTTCCGAAGAGGTGGAAGCTGCAGAAGCTGGTCCTACTGCCCAAGGGAGGAAAGCCAGCAGAGGATCCATCAGCATACAGACCACTGTGTATGTTAGATGTCACCGGTAATCTCTTTGAGCGCATCATATGCAACAGACTCGTGAACGAGCTAGATGAACGGCAAGGAATCTCAAAAATTGGCAGTTTGGGTTCCGGAAAAAGAGAAGTACTGTGGACGCTATCAATGCTGTGGTTGGCATTGCTAGAAGTGCTATAGAAGGAACACGTTGGAAGGGCGGTGGCAAAAAGTTTTGCCTCATCTCAACACTTGATGTTAAGAACGCCTTTAACTCAGCGAACTGGCATGTCATAATAAATGCGATGATTCAGCTTGGAATATCGGAATATCTTGTAAGTCTGATAAGCAGTTATTTCCGTGACAGAGTGTTACTCTATGAAACGTAAGGAGGAAGAATGCAACATCTAATTACCGGGGGCGTGCCACAAGGATCAGTGTTGGGCCCATTGCTGTGGAATGTAATGTATGACGCAGTGCTACGTCTAGACATCCTGCAAGGAATACGCATCGTGGGGTTTGCAGACGACATTGCCATCGTTGCAGTAGCAAAGCAGCTGCACGATGTGGAAAGTATGACGAACAGCTCAATACAACAGGTGGTAAGATGGTTGGGCGAAAAATCTCTTTCTCTCGCCACCCACAAGACCGAAGCGGTACTCGTACAATCACTTCCAAACCAGCTATATGGTACTTGGGAGTGAAAGTGGATCACCGGCTTACGTTTAAATACCACCTAGAGTACACAGCCAGTAAAGCAGCGAAAGCAACAACAGCGCTTTCAAGAATGATGGCAAACATCGGAGGTCCTCGCCAGCGGAGTAGGTGGCTCATCATGAGCGTAGTCAAATCGATCATGATGTATGCAGCACCTGTTTGGGCACCCGCCATGGCATGTAAGTCCTAAGCAAGGCCTTGCAGAGCCACGTACCGCACCTGTGCACTGCGAGTGACGATCCGCCTTCCGCACAGAAAGACTGCGCAACCAGAATTCAAACTCTAGATGAGATCTAGACGAGGCTTTCATGCCATCTCCCCCCTCGTGAAGTAATACCTAATGGTTTAGTGCCTCGGGAGGGATGTACGGAGAGTAGGGTCAGGTTTTAGTGGGTGAAAGTCCCACACTATTCGGCTTTTAATGCTTTCCCCCCTATGCAAAAAAAAAAAAAAAAAAACACACACACACAGCAACCAATGGTGACTAGGAGGGAGGACAAGCAGCTGTCGGACCTGGGGAGCTGCGTTACAAAGGTACGCCGTACACAAAACGGCAACCTTCTGCTGGAGGTGGCTAAAGACAGTGCTGAGAGCGCTGAGTCTATGAGAGAGAGCATCGCGCGGGTCCTCGGTGACGCTGCGTCAGTGCGGGCGGCGACGGAGGACAACAAGGTGGCCGTGCTGGAGATACGCGATCTCGACTCCCTCGCGACGGAGCGTGAGATCTGCGCCGCCCTCACGAGCCAGTTCGGAATTGACGAGGGACGAGTCAGAGTGAGGAGACTACGCCTTGGCTATGCAGAGTCAGAGACGGCAGTGATCAGCTTACCCTTCTCCATGGGCAAAGCAGTTCTACAGTGCGGTGAGGTGCGGATCGGCTGGACCGTCTGCAAGATACGGGAAAGAGGAGGCCCCCCAAGGTGCTTCAGATGCTTGGAGCCAGGGCATATTGCAAGCAACTGCAAGAGCACGGCTGACAGGAGCGGATGCTGCATTAAATGCGGACAACAGGGACATAAGGCAGCAGAGTGCAGCAATGAACCATTGTGCTTCATCTGCTCGACAGCTGGTAAGAAGGAGGTCAGGCATCAGGCCGGCAGCAGAAGCTGTCCAGCCCTAAGCAGCGGGGTCGGAAACGCCAGACCGACATGCGGGTAATCCAGCTGAACCTGAACCACTGCAGAGCTGCGCAAGATCTCCTGGCGCAGACGGTGAGGGAATGTGGATTGGACCTGGCCATGCTTAGCGGACCGTACAAAGCATGTGACACCGTGCACTGGGCCTCAGACTCGTCTGGGAAGACATCCCTGTGGGCCTGCGGAAGCGACCCCCCCAAGCTCTGCAACATCAAGGCAGGAAACGGGTACGTGCGTGCGAAAGTTGGGAACTTGTGGACCTACAGCTGCTATCTAGCGCCCAGTCTACCCCTCGATTCCTTCAACCGGATCATCAGCACTGGAAGAGTACGGGTCCGCCAGGAAAGCCCTGAAAAAGGCGATACGAAGCAGCAAACGCGAATGTTTCCTCAAGCTCTGCGACTCGGCGGATAAAGACCCCTGGGGCAGGGCCTACAAGCTCGTGGCGAAGAAGCTCTGTGCAGGGAGCAAGGCGCCAACTGAACCCGACGCGCTCGAGGCCATAGTGCACGCATTATTCCCAAGCGCGCAGCATACGGGGCTAAGACCGAGGATACGCCCTGGTCCGTTCACGGGCATAGTGAAGGTCACGGAAGAAGAGGTGCTGGAAGCCGGGAGGAGCCTACACAGGAAAAAAGCCCCTGGCCCCGACGCAATCCCAAGCCGAGCGCTGAAAGTGGCACTAGCACTACAGCCATCTGCCTTCGTGGAGGTCTTCAACAAGTGCCTCGAAGAAGGTACCTTCCCAGCCAGGTGGAAGAGGCAGAAACTGCTGCTGCTAAACAAGCCAGGTAAGCCACCAGGAGAGCCTTCGTCATACCGACCAATCTGCCTCGTGGACAGCGTCGGTAAGGTGTGCGAAAGACTTATAGCACGCAGGCTTAATCGAGCCTTTGAAGAATCGGGAGGCCTATCGGCAAACCAGTACGGCTTCCGCAAAGGCAGGTCGACGCTGGACGCCATCGACAAGATTGTGACCATAGCGGAAAGAGCCATCAGCGGCATACGATGGAAAGGAGGCAGTAAGCAGTATTGCTTGCTGGTCACCCTGGACATCAAGAATGCGTTTAACACGGCAAGCTGGGCAAGAACGTTGGAGGCGCTACGGACGGTAGGCATACCGGACTACCTCCTCTGCGTGATAGACAGCTACCTCAGCGACCGGGTGTTGTTGTACGAGACGAGCGAGGGAACAAAGAGGTACGAAGTCTCAGCTGGAGTGCCCCAGGGATCAGTGCTAGGGCCGCTCCTGTGGAAGACGATGTACGATGGAGTCCTCCGACTGAACCTACCAGAAGGCACTACAATAGTAGGGTTCGCCGACGATGCGGCCATCGCAGTAGTGGCCAAGGACCTCGTAGCAACGGAAGCAGCGGCCAACGAGACTATTCGAGCCGTGGAGACGTGGCTTGGCCTAGCGGGACTGCAGCTGGCAGCGCACAAGGCGGAGGCCGTCTTGTTCAGCAGCAGGAAGAAGGTGGAGTCGGCCAAAGTGATGGTAGGTGGCCACCAAATTACATCACAAAGGGCCCTAAAGTATTTAGGGGTGATGCTGGACACCAGGCTCTCCTTCAGGGAGCACATGGAGTACGCCAATGCAAAGGCTGCGCAGACATGCCGAGCCCTATCGCGCATTCTGCTCAACACCAGGGGACCCAAACAGGAGAGGAGGAAGCTCATCACGAGCGTCATCTCATCCCAGCTGCTACACGCTGCACCGGCGTGGCTTAAGGCGACGAACGTCTTCAGCTACATGCGAGGTGCCGAGGCAACGCATCGACTCTGCGCCATCAGGATTGCCTGCGCGTTTAAAACGGTCTCCGACGACGCAGCCCTTGTCATTGCGGGACTGATCCCGATTGTGGAGCAGGCAAGGGAAAGAGCAGCGGCGCATGAGCTGACCCTAGCAGGACAGGTCGATACGAGAGAGGCGAGGTAAGCACGAAGGCAGGAGAGCATCCGCAGATGGCAGGCGAAGTGGGACTCCTCAACGAAAGGTCGCTGGACCCATAAATTGATTCCCGACCTTAAGGCGTGGATAGATCGGAAGCGGTTTCGGCTGCTTCCGGTCATACCAGAAGCGCTTTGGGCATGAAACCGAAGACTGGTGCCCAGCTTGCGGCCGAGGCATAGAGGAGGACGCCCACCACGTCTTTTTCGAGTGCCATCGCTTCACGCACGAGAGGCATAGGCTGGAGGTGGCCCTAGGCACCAGAGTCAGCGCAGAGAGATTAGTCCGCCTGATGGTCTCGGACCCTAAGGCATGGGACGCCACAGCGCAGTTTGCTGCTGGCATCATGCGGGAGCTCGGAGGAGCAGAAAGAGAAAGGAGAGCGACGGTGGATTAAGGAGGAGCGGCTGTGCGAAGCAATGCTTTGCGGCGGTACCGTACAGCATCGCCCCTTCTTCCTACAATCGCCACCATCTACATAGTAGTATAGTTTAGATAAATAGTTAAGTAAGTTATTAAATAAAACCTGAATACAAAAAAAAAAACAAAAAAACAGCAACCACTGCCGAGCTGCCCAGGACCTGCTGGCGCAGACAGTCCTGCAGCAGAATATAGACCTAGCCATACTTAGTGAGCCGTATGCGAGCAAACACGAAGGAGTCTGGCACCAAAGCTCAGACGGAGGAGCAGCATCTGGAGCTGTGGCCCGCGACCAGGCCAGCTCACGCACAGAGCATCCAGAGTGGGCTATGTGAGAGCTAAACACAATGGAGTATTTGTTTATAGCTGCTACATAGCTCCAAGATTCACGCAGCAGGAGTACGAGGAGATCGTCAGCAACATCGCCAACGACGCACGAGGAAAATCGCCGGTCCTGATAGCGGGCGACTTTAACGCCTGGGCCACGACCTGGGGCAGTACTAGGAACACGCCTTGAGGGACAGCGCTCTTGGACAAGCTCGCAAACGTAAATGTTTGCCTCTTAAACACAGGAAGCGCCCCGACGTATAGTAAGGCAGGCCGTGAGTCTATCATCGACCTAACGTTTGCAAGCCCGGAGATCGCACGCCGTTCCAAGTGGCGAGTACTGAGCGTGTACACACACAGCGACCACCTAGCGGTGCTGACGGATATTTCTGCCACCAGGAACACCGTATGGAGCCAAAGAGCACTTCAGACAGGCTAAAAGGAAGAAACACTCGACAGAGGCGCGCTCCTCTCTGCAGCAGGAAGACTAACAGCCACCGGGGATGCAGAAGCATGTGCGAGCGCCATCTCCAGGACCGTCATAGCGGCATGTGATGCAGCTATGGAGGGAAGGAAGATCGGAGGAAGCTGTCACCGCCCTGTACCATGGTGGAACGAACATATCTCGCAAGCCAGGAGGGAGTGCTGTGTGGCCCGGCGCGCCTATCAGCGATCTAGAGGCACCCTGCAGTTTGTGAGCAATGGAGTGGCATTCAAGGCCAAACGGCGAGCCCTAAGTGATGCCATTAGAAGCAGAAAGGCCAAATGCTTCCAGGAGCTCTGCGATGCGGCAGATGCCGAACCCTTCGGGGGAGCTTACAAGCTGGTCATGGGAAAGCTCAATAGACAGCCTATGCCCAAGTGCCCCACCCAGTTGAAGGAAATCGTCGACGCCCTCTTTCCCTGGCAACCACCACCAGAAGAGGGAGTGAACGAGGAAATCACGGAAGTCATTGAGCAAATGGACAACACCATCACCGCTAGAGGAGTTTTTTACGCGATATTTTCGAGTGCGGACGCGCCACAGAGCGGCTCTGCAGATTCAGCTCCAAATCACGGAAAATACCTTCGAAAAAAACACAAAAAATTAGCGCAGGCGTACCTAAACACTGCAAGCTCACCCGGGATAGCAAAGCCACACACAGAGAACGGCTCCAGATCCAGACTGCTCCTCGGACATCCACAGGGCAAGGGGAGGCAGGGGACCACCCTGAGTGCGCTCAGGCATTTCCACTCAGCGCCTGGCGGCTCCCGCCTTTTTCATTTTTCATTTTTCTCTATTTTCTTTTCGGCAAGTAAATTCTTGTTTCCACTCGAGGCAGCACAGCTGATCGACTGGTGTACCAGGGCTGGACAGTGCAGGCCACGAACCAGCTGATCGGCTGAAGGGTTGTAAAGGGTTTTCAGGTCCCAGATCAGCGAGCTTCTGACAGCGACCGATTGCCGATTGCTCACTAACTCAAGTCAGTTAATTTCAAATAAATTCAATTTATTGTCCACAAGCACCTGCAAAGCAGAAAGACCGGCTATCTGGGAGGAAAAAAGGCAAAGGCCAAGGAACCGGCCGCCAGCCAACCCCTCCGCCCAGGCGGCGCCAATCAACGGGGCTCTGGTTACCGAACCGAAGCGGTATAACTTCCACCGAGGATCGCCGCAGGGAAACCTTTGGCCGCCGAGGGATCCCAGAAGCCGCTCCTCCTCATCCGAAGGTACAATGCTGGGAGGGTCGAACTTAGCCCAGCTGGCTGACTCGGACGACCTCCAGGCGTTCGCTCAAAGAGCCAAGATCGCGAGGTCTCCTACTGGAGCTGCGCTCCCGAGCGCCCCGATGAGGGACGGCGATACGCCCAAAAGAGGCAGAGATCTAGAGAGTAGCCCTGAAAGCATAGAAGCAAAGACCAAAAGAAAGAAGGTCACTAAAAGTCTCCAAGCGCTGTTGACCGAAATGGGCGAGATCATAGACGGATTAGTATCCGTAACGCTCGAGAAGAGGCCGGCAACGCGTCACGGGAACCAGATAAAAGACACCCTAACCAACCTGAAGGAGTTGCACTCGGACATCTGCGTGAGAATCCAGGAGCAGAAACTGGAGGACCACAAACCAGAGACGATTGACCAGCAGACATCCCCGATCCTATGCAAGCTGACGGTGTCATCGTCACTAATCTCGGAAGCCCCGCATGGAGATGCATGGTCCACCGCGACCCGTAGGCCCAGACGCCGACCATTCAACGCGTCTGAAGAGCCAGAACAGAGACCCAAAGCGACAACGACCCATCCACCCAGGCGACAAAGGCACGACGCAATCATAATTGCCACAAAAGGAGACCTTTCCTACTCCGACATCCTAAGGATGGTGACGAGGAGAGACGACGGGAAACTGAAGGAAGTTGGAAAAAATGTTGACAGAGTCCGGCGCACAGCAAAGGGAGAGCTCCTGCTCGAGCTAAATGGCGCTCAGAAGGAGAATACTGCCCAGCTGAAGGAGGAGATAGGCCAAGTCCTTGGTACGCTGGCAGGCGTCAGGGCGCTGGTAAGCGAAACTTTCATCGAGATCCGCGACATCGATGACCTTGCCACCAAAGAGGAGGTCGCTATGGCACTGTCTGCTCAGGTGGACCAACAAGTGGAAGCAGAATGCATTAGGGCTCTACGACCGGGATATGGAGGTTCCCAGGTGGCTGTCGTCGGGCTTGCGGACCCGCTGGCAAAGCGGCTTTTAGAGGCTGGAAAACTCAAGATCGGGT
The DNA here is from genome assembly GCA_018150885.1 of Drosophila tristis. Taxonomy (NCBI): domain Eukaryota; kingdom Metazoa; phylum Arthropoda; class Insecta; order Diptera; family Drosophilidae; genus Drosophila; species Drosophila tristis. The sequence continues at coordinate 39,975 of JAECWT010000006.1, forward strand.
GGACAAGATGCAGGATCGTAGAGCGATCAGGACAGAGGCGCTGCTACAAATGCCTAGAGTTTGGGCATATCGCAGCCAGGTGCAAGAGCGACGTCGACCGCAGCAACTGCTGCCTCAAGTGTGGCAAGCGTGGCCACAAAGTAGCGGAGTGCACAAATGATCCCAGATGCTTCCTCTGCGCCGTAAAGGATCCGGCTGCGGCGAGCCACATAGCTGGCAGCAAGAGGTGCCCGAGAAGCAGACCAGAGCCTAATCACCACATAGCGAAGTGAGGATCCTGCAGCTGAATTTAAACCACTGCGAAACTGCCCAGAACCTACTCTGTCAGTTAGTCCGAGACGAATCAGCGGATGTTGCACTCCTCAGCGAGCCGTACCGCAGAACCAGTGACAGCCACTTCACGCTAGACGCAACAAAAACAGCAGCGATTTGGACATGCGGGCGTTCGGGTCATCAAGCAGAGTTGGTACGCAAGGGAAATGGCTATGTCCGAGCCAAGGTCGGCCAGCTCTGGCTATACAGCTGCTACCTTGCACCACGACTGTCGCTCCAGGAATTCGGCGCCATACTCGACGAAGTAGCAGACGACGCAAGGGGACGGCCAAATGTCATCCTGGCAGGAGACTTCAACGCGTGGTCAGAGGATTGGGGGTCAAGGTTCACCAACGCTAGAGGTCACACCCTCCTAGAAGCCTTTGCCACATTGGAGATAACCCTTCTAAACACGGGATCAGAGGACACGTTCATCATCAGCACTCCCCAGCTGCAACGGTAAATGCAGTCAGTGCCGTCGTTGCCCCGTTAAAAAATTGTACAGCAATTGCTGATGACGCCGACGAGGCGACGGCCATCATGAATATTGCTCTCACTCCTCCTCCTCCTCCTCCTCCTCCTCCTCCTCAAATTATCGCTCTCTCTTCTGTACAAAACAGTCGAGTGAGTTTGAGTTTGAGTGAGAGTGAGTCCGAGTCAGAGTCTGAGTCTGAGATTGAGAGCATAACGAAAGAGAACTGCGCAAAGAGAGACAGAGAGAGCGACCACGATTCCGACTCTGACTCCAACACTGAGTCGGATCGGCTTCGTCAACTCTGTGAGAATCTCTACGGCGACATGTGCCAGTCCCACTACTGCAGCTGGCAGCTGCGCCAGCGTCGGCAGCGACGACAGCAGCAGCAGAAGCAGCAGCAGCAGCAGCAGCAGAGTCATAGTGATGAGCAGACTAGCAGCCACACAACCACTCCTCTGAACTGGACACAACCAGCCAAAACCGCCACTGATGAGTGGAATCATACTGGGGAAAAAAGTGACGCCACTGCCAATACAATAAACAAGACTGTTACCCATGAAATGGCTGCCACTGACGGCTCCTCTGCTGCCATCAACACCATCAACATCAACACTTTTGTATTTGCCACCCCCTCTGTCCATGCTGTTCCTGATGACCTGGGAATTGGCAAGTGCACCGGCTCCGGCAGGGTAGATACCCATGACGGCAGCATGGATGCTGATCCAGTCGCTGGTGTCCACAGTTGTGATGCTGCCATTGGGTTCGACGCTGCCGCTACCCACAATGAGGGTACCGTCAATACAACAGCGATGGCTGCAGCAACAACAACTGCTGCTGGGTACGATTCGGGAGCTGACCCCATTGACAGTTGTGGCGCTGCTGCCATTGCTGCCGCCATGGGCGGTGGCGACGGCGGTGCCGGTGGTGAGGATGAAGATTCAGATTCAGAGGAAAGTCGGTATACGCAGATGTACATCTATTCGAGACAGCGCTTGATGCAACTAGAGTTGTATAGCCAAAAACAGAAAGAGCTGCAACAACGACACAGGGTATTATACGAAATGGGGATGGCGAAGCCACTCCCTCCCATAATACTGCCAATGGTGCCAAATATGAACCAGATCATCAAAAGGATGCGCGATGATGATTGGGTCGGCACCTTTACCAGCAAGAACATTGACTCCATTACAACTTATGATACTGCCACTCGCAAAGAGATCATCAAAATACTGGAAGATGACAAAATATTCATGTACACGCACCAAGCGCCTGAGGAACGCGGCCTGCGTGTCCTATTGAAATTTGTGGTTACAGCCAATCCAATAGCTCGTGGTAGTAATAGCACCAAAACTTATTCCACCCTACTAACTGCCGTGATCGCAGATGGAGATGGTTGCTGGTGTTGCTGCTGTTCTTCTTGCTGCTGCAGTTCCTCTTGCAGTTGCTGTTCATTTTGCTGCTGCTGCTGTTGCTGCTGCTGCTGCTGCTGCTGCTGTTGTTGTTGTTGTTGTTGTAGTGGCTGTTGCCGACGCTGTGGTTGCTGTTGAATTAGCTGCTGCTGTTTGGTCTCCATTTGCCTTTTGAATCGGTCCAACAACTGCTCTTTGGCCTTTTGGTAGGTCGGGCAGCCCCTATATGCTGTTATATGCTGCCCTCCACAATTGGCACATGTTGGATTGACGCATCTGGGCTTTTCGCAGTGGATCGTGTCATGACTGCCGGCACATTTCATACATTTGTATGGCCGGCCGCAATATGAGCGTGTATGCCCATATTGCTGGCAGCGATGGCATTGAACCGGCTCTAGTGGCTTTGTATATCTCTTAATGCTTACCGGCTGTTCTCCCAGCCTGGTCAGTTTGAGAATGCGTAGATGGGAGCGATCAGGTTTAGGCGAGATGACCATTTCGAGCGGTGTTGCCAACAATGGGTGGTATAGGTTGGGGTCAGGATTGTTGTTATTGTAGTTGCTGGTGGTTATCTTTGTTGTGTGTGGCCGTGAGAAAACTACGTCAAAGACCCTGTTGCGCAGCTCCTTTTTGATTAGTAGGGTGGAGTAAGTTTTGGTGCTATTACTACCACGATCTATTGGATTGGCTGTAACCACAAATTTCAATAGGACACGCAGGCCGCGTTCCTCAGGCGCTTGGTGCGTGTACATGAATATTTTGTCCTCTTCCAGTATTTTGATGATCTCTTTGCGAGTGGCAGTATCATAAGTTGTAATGGAGTCAATGTTCTTGCTGGTAAAGGTGCCGACCCAATCATCATCGCGCATCCTTTTGATGATCTGGTTCATATTTGGCACCATTGGCAGTATTATGGGAGGGAGTGGCTTCGCCATCCCCATTTCGTATAATACCCTGTGTCGTTGTTGCAGCTCTTTCTGTTTTTGGCTATACAACTCTAGTTGCATCAAGCGCTGTCTCGAATAGATGTACATCTGCGTATACCGACTTTCCTCTGAATCTGAATCTTCATCCTCACCACCGGCACCGCCGTCGCCACCGTCCATGGCGGCAGCAATGGCAGCAGCGCCACAACTGTCAATGGGGTCAGCTCCCGAATCGTACCCAGCAGCAGTTGTTGTTGCTGCAGCCATCGCTGTTGTATTGACGGTACCCTCATTGTGGGTAGCGGCAGCGTCGAACCCAATGGCAGCATCACAACTGTGGACACCAGCGACTGGATCAGCATCCATGCTGCCGTCATGGGTATCTACCCTGCCGGAGCCGGTGCACTTGCCAATTCCCAGGTCATCAGGAACAGCATGGACAGAGGGGGTGGCAAATACAAAAGTGTTGATGTTGATGGTGTTGATGGCAGCAGAGGAGCCGTCAGTGGCAGCCATTTCATGGGTAACAGTCTTGTTTATTGTATTGGCAGTGGCGTCACTTTTTCCCCAGTATGATTCCACTCATCAGTGGCGGTTTTGGCTGGTTGTGTCCAGTTCAGAGGAGTGGTTGTGTGGCTGCTAGTCTGCTCATCACTATGACTCTGCTGCTGCTGCTGCTGCTGCTGCTTCTGCTGCTGCTGTCGTCGCTGCCGACGCTGGCGCAGCTGCCAGCTGCAGTAGTGGGACTGGCAAATGTCGCCGTAGAGATTCTCACAGAGTTGACGAAGCCGATCCGACTCAGTGTTGGAGTCAGAGTCGGAATCGTGGTCGCTCTCTCTGTCTCTCTTTTGCCCTCTTCTCGTTATGCTCTCAATCTCAGACTCAGACTCTGACTCGGACTCACTCACTCAAACTCAAACTCACTCGACTGTTTTGTACAGAAGAGAGAGCGATAATTTGAGGAGGAGGAGGAGGAGGAGGAGGAGGAGGAGGAGGAGTGAGAGCAATATTCATGATGGCCGTCGCCTCGTCGGCGTCATCAGCAATTGCTGTACAATTTTTTAACGGGGCAACGACGGCACTGACTGCATTTACCGTTGCAGCTGGGGTCGTTGTCACGGCGACATTTCCACGCAGCTGCATTCCTGTCTGGGACTGTACCCGCTGACGATAGAGCAGCAAAGCATTGAGTGGCTGAGTGCGTGGAATGGCTGAATACGTGGAGTGGCTGAGCTGTTGTTGTTGTTACGCTGCTGCATCGATGGATTTTCATCGAGGTGATGATGATGATGATGATGATGGGGCTGGCGTCCCTGTTTTCCCTGCCAAATCTGGAGACCGAACTCTGTGACTCTGCGCAAAATGACCCTGGGGTCTCGCATACAAAGTCATAGTAAAAAAGCTAAACGCGCAAAAGCCTTTCACCCGCGGCCGACCCTGCCAGGATGAAAGAAATCGTCGAATGTCTATTCCCCAGTCGCCCCAGCTGTCAGCCCGGCACGAGCACCGTATCGCCACATCGGATGGACCGACATAACGGCAAGCCAGATCTTGGAAGTGGCAGTTGGGAGGAGTCTTCCCAGAGCCATGGAAGCAGCAGAAGCTTGTCCTGTTGCCAAAACCCCACGCCTCGGAAGAACAATCATCCTACAGGCCCATCTGCCTGATAGACACCGTGGGCAAAGCGCTGGAGCGATGCATTTGCAGAAGCTCCGGAAGCTGTCGTAGAGGGGCAGGTGACCTGTCCCCGATGCAGTTTGGCTTTAGGAAGCCAAGATCGACGACGGACGCGATCCGCATAGTCAAGGACATAGCGGCAAAGCTATTGAGGGAACCAGGTGGCTTGGAGGACGGAAGCAGTACTGTCTCGTGGTCACTCGACGTAAAGAACGCCTTCAACTCGGCGAGGGGGGACGTCATCTTTAGGGCCCTAACAAGCTTAGGAATCCCGGACTAATTGGCAGCCATCATCGAGGACTATTTCAGAGGCCGGATGCTGCTATACAACACCGATAGCGGCACAGTGCAGTACCAGGTGACATGCGGCGTTCCTCAAGGCTCGGTCCTGGGACCAACTCTGTGGAACGTTGTGTCCGACGCCATCCCTCAAGCTCCAACTACCAAGGGACGCCCAAACAGTAGGATTCGCAGATGACGTCGCGCTGGTGGTGGTAGCTAAGCATCTCGGCGACGTGGAGGCCCGTTGTAACCAAGCGGTGGCAGTAATCCAGGAGTGGTTGAACTCTGTGGGCCTCAATCTGGCTGAGCAAAAGACGGAGGCGGTTCTGATATCCAGTCGATAAAGTCGAGGTTGCGACCGTCCGGGTCGGCTCAGTTGACATAACATCATCAAGAGCAATCCGATATCTCGGAGTCATGCTGGACACTCGTCTCTCATTCCGCGAGCACCTCCAGGGCAGTCTGCAAAGGCAGCCAACCTAGGAAGAGCACTTTCTCGCATGATGCTGAACGTGAGGGGGACCTGGCAAGGGCCGCCGCCTGCTGCAGTCTGTCCTTAAATCGGTAATGCTTGTATGCAGCACCAATCTGGGCAGAGGCGGCGAGGACGAAGTCCTACAGGAGAGGGTTAGACGCAACTCACCGACTGGGAGCTCTGCGTGGTCTGCTGCGGCTTCCGAACAATCTCGGATGACGCGGCCTTGGTCATAGCAGGAATGCTTCCAGTGGCGGACCTCGCAGAGGAAGCAAACGGAAATCTCCTCAGAGCTCGACGCAGCACCACAAAATCGATCACCAGCACTAAGGAGACAAATAAAGTCGGCAGCGAGGGAAAGGAGCTTAAACAGATGGAAGGAACGATGGGCCATCTCAACGAAGGGCAGATGGACATTCCGTCTTATACCGGACATCGTTACGTGGGTAAACCGAAAGCATGGAGAAGTAAATTTTTTGGCCAACCAGCTACTAAGTGGACACGGCTGTTTTAGGAGCCATCTCCATCGTTTCGGGCACGATAGCGACGATAAATGCCCGACGTGTGGCGTCGAAGAAACCCGCTGAGCACATCCCTTTTCAGAGCCGCCCAAGGGTTTGCCGAACTGCGTAGCGGCATTGGCGGTGACACGCTGAACGCCGAAAACCTGATCAACAGGATGGTTGCGAGCGAACAGTACTGGTCAATGGTATGCGGGTTTGCGTCAGATGTTATGCGGAAGCTGAGAGCTGAGCGAGTCGAATCAGCATAGAAGGCGGTCACGATTTTGGTCCGATCCGTACAAAAACATCAATTGACACAGGAAACAGCCTGGAAAAAGGACAAACGAACTTAAGTTCGAGCCACGGTATTGCTGCAGTACTTACCTGCACGCCACACCAAGCTCGCAAGCTGGGAAGAGGCCACTTGGCTGTAAACTTAATCGTGAAAAGAGGGACGCTGCCAGTCCTTGGTCCGAAGAGGTGGATGGGGGGGGGGGCACCGCAGGTGTTTCGTCATGTCGTCATGTCGTCGTCGTCGTAGTCAATGTTTAATGTTGAGATTATTTTGAATTGTTTGAAGTCTAGTGTAAGTAGGTTAGGGCAAGGCGGGAGCGCAATAAAAGCTCGCTCTTTCGCTCAAGGCGAATTCGCCCCGCTTTGCCACCGTAGGTTAGTTAGGCATAGAATGAATTTTAGAATATAATCGTTGAAATTGAATTCGATCGAGCGCATCAAGAACTTCATTCGTCCCGCATTTTAATAAATCTTTACGCCACCCAAGTCTTTCGGTATTTCGTATTTAGAAAAACTATTCTAAATTTTCATGGCGCCCCCGGGTGGACGATAAAGAACAAATTAAAAGGCAACAAATAATAGTGACAGTGACACAGTGTAAAAAGTGTGTAACAAAAAAAAATACGTACACATACAGAAAGTTATAATAAATATAACTAGTTTATTCTATTATAGAATAAAAATGTCGTTTGTGTATCCAAATCCTTGCCAAAACCATCGTGTCGGGCGCGCAATACCCTCACCGCCTGTTGCTGATCGCGGCTGCTACCCTTCCGTCATACCTGCTGCTTCCCAAACAGACCCCGTAGCTGCAACCTAGAAGACCTATGGCCCCTTGTGATTGCACGGACTGCAAGAGGAAAGTGGCAGCTGGACTTAAAGATCCGAACGCAGAGCCTGAGGTATTTGTGCAAAAAATTGAAAGCTAGAGCCGAAGACATACATAAATACATATATAAATTGTCTTGTGCTGGAAAAATTGCACCTCGCTTTCAATTCTTGGCACAGCCGTATGATATAGTAGAGTTTGATTTGCATGCATTTAATTTATTAGTGCACATACATACATATATAACACCATATAACACATATGTACAAAAAACCATACCATACTCTATTTGAACCGCTATTTGGACGCACAATTATATATATTGTAAGGTAGTCTTTTCGAAGGCTGAGGTAAGCTCAGCCTCTCCAGGGCCACCTTACAAAGAAATTTGTAAAGTGCCGGGACCCGAGATTGCGGAAATGGAGACGCCGTGTGTGGAAAGGTGGGCGTGTGGGGCGACAAGGGGAACCTGCTCGACACCGGTCATCCGGTGGTTGGCCGAGGCGCCTTCTGGCAGTGTAGCCGCCCCTCTCTGCTCCGACTCGAGTGCCCCTGGTAGTACCTAGGCAGCACCCGTTCCGGAGACAGGCACGCGCCGTTTGGGAGCCCGCGGTCTGGCGCGGTAATGACCTGCGACCAGCCCAGCGGAGCCTCCAACGGTGGGCGACCACACTTACCGTCTTGCACTTTGGGAGGGGGAAAGGGTTAACTTTTACACTATTACACTCGAGCACATTGTTTAGTTCTGTTTCTTTTATTCCTTTCCTAGTTCTTGTCTTTTCCTAGCTTAGTGAAGAAATTTACGTTTCCTACGTCCCTACCTATTCGCACCAGACTCAGCCAAGAAAAGGGGATGCATCACGCAGCCTCGCTTACCCGATCTTCTAGAGCAGATCGTTCTAGGTGTCTCCTCGCCCGGCGCCTTGTCCTCGTTGCGGTCCTGGTACTCCGGCCCACTGACTTGGGACCCTTGTTTTCCGCCGCGATCGCGAGCCCTTAGCTGCGGCCCTTGTCCGGGCTGCGCTGCCGCTGCTGCCGTCGCTGCCCACGCCCGTGGCTTTCCTGCTTGGGGTTCTCGGCATGATGCAATTATATAAGGTGGTCTCGTCAGCAGCAGGCCCTTAACAATACTTACAATAAGTGCGAGTGAAACGGCTCAGCGCAGTAAGTGTAGTGAAACAACAATAGAGCGTGTGGATTAACCCTCTGATGGTCCATGGGGTTTAAATAGGTTGTTATAATAAAAAGAGTTGATGTTTTTTATAATTTAATTTTTAATCATTTTTGAATTTGAAATTAAACGGTGTTTTTGTTTTTGGATAAATATTCTTTTTTAAGGCTCTTAATTCTAAAACAAATTATAATCTCAAAATAAAACGTTTTTATATCTAAATTAATTTTAACTGTTTCGTTAAACTGTTTAACTGTTTATTAACAATTTTTGTTTAACACTTTTTGTTATGCTAAATTGTTCTTTGCACGTGCTTGCAGCAAAAACTACAATACGTCATTTTTGTTACACACAAGGGTTAAGGCTTCCGAAAATTTGTCCCACCTAACCTTTCACTACAACAAGCGAGCGCGCACTGAACGTTAAGGTCCTGAAACCCGAACGATTCGGCAGCCGACGAGACCACGCTATATAATTGCATCATGGACGAGACCACCTTATATAATTGCATCATGTTCTCGGCTTTCGTCGTCGCTCTCTCTCGGTTCTGCGTGTGGTTCTCGGCTCTCGTCGTCGCTCTCTCTCGGTTCTGCTTGCGGTTCTCTGCTTTCTGGGTCGCTCTGCTCTGCTCTGCTGCTCTGCTCTGCTGCTCTGCTCTCTGGGTCGCTCTGCTTTGCTCTGCTCTCTAGGTCGCTCTGCTCTGCTCTGCTAGCTACCGTGGGTCTCGAACTTAAATTACAACTTCAGAATTTCACCTTACTTATTTAATAATAATCAAAATTATAAGCTTCATAATATACAACAAACTTCATAATTCCTCCATATGGTGTCCCTGCTCAATACTTAAATCTACCAATTATAACTACTTATAAACTATAAAAATTGTGAGTCGTCACAATATATCGTTTACCGCAATCACTGTCGCCCCCTTTCCCACTCGTTGTGTGAAATTCGCCAAAAAGTTGGTTCGTTAACCCAAGCCGCGGTGTATAACACTTACTTCCTTTACATACATACATACACACAAGCAGCTATCGGTGCATTCTTTTCGTTCGCTTTCGCTTATCCACCGTTATTTGCTGTGAGAATTTTCGTTGCCGCGCTTGATCAAAACGGAGCGCCAAGTGACGCGCTACCCTGTTTTTCGAGGGTATATTGTTTTTCTTGTCACTTCGCAAGTGACGCGCTACCCTGCATTCTTAGGGTATATTGTTTTGGCTCTCACTTGGAAAGTGACGCGCTACCCTACAGTGTGAGGGTATATTTTTTTGGCTGTCACTTGCAACCAACTATACACCTCGTACCTCGACATTCAATTATTGTCGTTCTCGATTTTCGTTCTTGTTTGAACATTTATTATTTATTTATCTACAAAACCCAATATGGGTTTCGTCGCGTAGATTATAAATAGTAAAATGGCACAAGAAAATAAGTCTGTTCTCGATGACTTAAAAAGTAAGCTCATAAACCGAGTCAAAAGCATTCGCCGCTTAGAGGATCGATTAGAGGGTGGGTCGATTCCATTGCAATTGACAGAGCTACAATGCAGACTCGATGTTATGAATTCTGCTATTAACAAGGCCAACCTATTGCAGGAGCAAATAGAAGAAATTGATAGCAAAGATGAATTCGGAGCCGTTCTGGAAGAAATGGCCATTGTAACCAAGGCAAAGATAATGTCGCTTATCGATGCCTTGAAGCTAACAAGCGATACGCCGCCCTCGGTATCAGCTTTTACGGCCCCAACTCGTGCTCGACTTCCGAAATTGGCACTACCAAAATTTAGTGGTAAATATTCCGAGTTTAAAAATTGTATTAGCCTTTTTGAGACTCTGGTTCATAATGATGAGAGTATACCGGTGATCGAAAAATTTAATCATTTAATTTCGTGCCTCTCTAATGAAGCATTAGGAACAATAAAGGCGTTCCACCGAGGCCATGGACAGCCTAAAGCGAGTATATGACAACGAATGTCTAATATTCTCGAACCAAATCTCCGCACTGTTTAATCTGCCAAAAATTTCGCAACAGTCCGCATCGTCCCTAAGAAGCCTCATCGATACATTGTCATCGATCTATGGTTCATTATTATCGATAGGAGACGATACGAAGATTTCGAATGCAATGCTCATTCATCTCGTGTTGAACAGAGTCGACCCAGTGACTAGACATAAGTGGGAAGAACAGCTTGACTTCGAAAAGTTGCCGCTTTGGTCCGACTTTGAAAAAGTTTTAATTCGTCGATACCAGCATTTGTCTGCAGAAGAGCTCGACCACCGCTTACAGATCCGTAGAGAGGAGTCGTATATTACCATGCTTGGTATTGGTGAATCCAATTCTCAAGTAAGTAAAATACACACTGTGGTGAAGTCGCGCATAAATGGTAGTGAGTTCTCCTTTGATTTTTGGATCCTGAAATCAATTTCAGGTTATTCACCCTGACCAGTCAGTTAATGTAACTGATTGGAAAATCCCAGAGAACCTACCACTGGCAGACCCCTATTTCTACAAGCCACAAAGAATAGACATGCTGATTGGAGCTGAATCATTCTTTGAGTTATTAGCTGTTGGTCAAATCAAGCAAGGTCCTGACTATTCAACTCTTCAGAAGACCCATCTTGGCTGGGTTGTTTCGGGAAAATATGTTTCCAAAAGTTCTGCCCCCCAAACGGAAACAGTTTGAGTTGCAGTGAAGAGCTGCTAGTTTCCATTGATAGGACCTTGCAAAAATTCTGGTCACTGGAAGAAATGCCATCTCCAAAACAAATTATTTCGCCTGAGCACACGTTATGTGAAAAGCACTTTCAGAAGAATACTCAGTTATTGCCATCAGGTCGGTTTGAAGTAAGGTTGCCGTTTAAATCAGATCCAAATTGTCTGAGCAACTCCTTTGAAGTTGGTTATAACGGCGGTTTTTTTCGCTCGAAAGAAGATTGTCTCGTTACCCTGAGTTTAAGAAAATGTACTTGGAATTCATGGAAGAGTACCTCTCCTTAGGTCATATGTCGCCGACTGACAATACGGTTCCTACGTAATTCCGCATCAGTGTGAGCTTCGGCCCCAAAGTACGTCCACCAAGCTTCGTGTCGTGTTCGATGCGTCGTCGAAGACGTCCTCTCAGGTGGCCTTGAATGAGATTCTGATGGTCGGACCGACCATTCAAGAGGAATTATACTCAGGTTCGCCCTGACTGCCGATGTGAAAAAGATGTATCGCCAAGTGATGGTGAATGAAGCGGATAGGCAGTTTCAGATGATAGTGTGGAGAAGAGACCCATCTGAGTCCTTGAGATTATACAACTTAACACCGTGACGTATGGGACTGGACCAGCCCCCTTTTTGGCTATCTGTTGTTTAAAAAGGTTGAGTGAGTCTGTGAAGCTATCATTCCCTAAAGCTGCTGACGTTATTGGGTCCGACTTTTACGTTGATGCCATGTTGACTGGTGCTGCATGCGTAGAGGAGCTAAGGGCAATTAAGTCCGAAGTATCTCAGGTTCTTCAGACCGCAGGGTTTGAGTTAGCGAAGTGGTTTTCGAACTCACCTGAAATCACCGCATCTGAGAGCACAGCAAAACCCATAACGATCTCGGATTCAGAATCGACTAAGGCGTTAGGAATCTCATGGTTGCCTAAGGAAGATGCCTTTCAGTTTAAAATTGACAATGAAGTCATGGGTCTCCGAGCGACAAAACGGAACATACTGTCGGTGACATCGAAGCTGTTCGACCCTTTGGTTTGTTAAGTCCTATCGTCATAAAGGGCAAGATCCTATTGCAGGAACTTTGGCTTAACAAACTAGATTGGGATGAGTCGATTCCGATGCATTTGGAAACAGCATGGAATATGTTGAAAAATACACTGTCTCAATTGGAAGAGATATCCATACCTCGGTTTGTGTATTCCGATCCGATGTCACCGATCCAAATACATGCCTTCGCTGACGCCTCCATGAGAGCTTATGGAGCGTGCGTCTATGTCCGTAGCAGAACTGCAGAAGGTTTAAAAATATCATTGTTGACTTCAAAGTCCAAAGTAGCGCCGCTCAAGACCAAAACGCTCCCACGTTGAGTTTGTGCCGCTCACCTTCTCGCGGATCTCTGTACAGAATCAAGCCTATAAAAGCTATACGAACGAGCTTTTTTATTGGTCAGACTCTGAAGTAACTCTTCACTGGATTCGGTCGCATCCATCTTCGTTGTCGACGTTCGTTTCGAATAGGGTGGCTGAGATTCAGGAGTGGTCAGATGAAGCTACGTGGCGGCATGTCCCTACAAAACAGAACCCTGCAGATATTGTGTCAAGAGGTTGTGACGTCAAAGAAATCGTCCAGTCAATCTGGTTTGAAGGACCATCATTTTTGAAGGATGAAGAAGAGACCTGGCCAAAAAACCCTCATTTCGAGCCTACAGAAGATGTCGAGCTGGAGAAGAGGAAGAACGCGGTCGGGCTGACCGCTGCGGTAGAAATTTCGGATTTGGTAGATGTCATCGAGGGATTCTCGTCACACCTCAAGCTGCTTAGAGTGTTTTGTTATATGTTCCGCTTTATAAAAAAATGTAAGAACCCGAGCATAACGTTTGAAAAAACGGTTTCACCGACCGAGTATGATGAAGCCTTTCGCAAAATTGTTGAAGTTATCCAACATCACGAGTATCGTGAGGAAATCGAGAAAGTTCGGAAAGGATCTAGAGTTGGTCCTAGTCTTCAGCGGTTGAACCCTTTCATCCATGAAGACACTGGTACTTGGTGTACTTTTTCGTTGTTGAGAGTAGGGGGCGACTAGCTAAAGCTCCTATATCATACGATGCCAAGTTTCCGTTGCTTTTGACGAAGCGTTCGCAATTCGTGCGGAGCTATGTTCGTCATCTGCACCATATCAATTTTCATGTCGGCCCACGAGCACTTGTGAGCATCCTTCGACAGAGTGTTTGGATCGTAAACGCTCAGGAGGTCTGCAGTCAGACAGTTCGATCGTGTATCCGCTGTTTTAAATGCAGGCCTCGACTGCTGACGCAACTGATGGGAAATTTACCCGCAGACCGGCTCCGTGCTCTCCGCCCATTTTCAATTTGCGGCGTTGATTTTTGTGGACCCGTCTCGACGACAATGAAAATTCGAGGAAGGCCCCCATACAAGTCCTTTATCTCGCTTTTTGTTTGTTTTGCGTCCAAAGCGGTTCACTTAGAACTTGTATCCGACTTGACCACTGACTCTTTTTTATTAGCTTTCCAAAGGTTCGTTGGGCGCCGAGGATATCCCCAGATCGTCCATTGCGACAACGGGACGAATTTCGTCGGAGCGAGCCGCCACCTCAGCGCTCTGCAGAAGGCGCTCGAGGACGGGGCGGACGCAGTTCGCGAATTCGCGTCAAGAAAAGGATGCGAATTTGCGTTCATACCGCCTCGAGCGCCGCACATGGGAGGACTCTGGGAGGCAGGTGTCAAGTCTGCGAAGAGCCTACTCCTACGGGCGGTAGGCAGCGCGCTATTGACCGCCGAAGAGCTCGCCACAGTCCTCGTCGGGATCGAGGCCGTCCTGAACTCCAGGCCGCTGGGAGCCCTCAGCCAGGACCCCAGCGACGGCGAGGCACTCACGCCCGGGCACCTGCTGACAGGCGGGTCGCTCATCGCCCCCCAGCACTGCGGACTCCGGACCAGGAGGGTCTCAGCTGCTTGCGGCGATGGCAACTTGCCTCGTCAGTCAGGCAAGCGTTCTGGCGGCGATGGTCCAAGGAATATGTCCTGGGACTTCAAATTCGGGGCAAGTGGCACCAACGGAAACCCGACGTCAAGGAGGGAGACCTCGTCCTCGTGGCCGAGGACAACATGCCTCCACAGGAGTGGCTCCTCGGGAGAGTGATCGCCACGCACGCCGGGGAGGACGGCATGGTCAGGGTCGTCGACCTTAGGAGGAGCGATGGGGGCATTTTTCGGCGGGCCATCCACAAGTTGGCGCCGCTACCAATGTGTTGAAGCCGCTCAGGCCTTCAACGGGGCCGGTGTTTCGTAATGTCGTCGTCGTAGTCAATGTTTAATGTTGAGATTATTTTGAATTGTTTGAAGTCTAGTGTAAGTAGGTTAGGGCAAGGTGGGAGCGCAATAAAAGCTCGCTCTTTCGCTCAAGGCGAATTCGCCCCGCTTTGCCACCGTAGGTTAGCTAGGCTTAGAACGAAATATATGAATTGTTAGAATATAATCGTAAAATTGGAATTCGATCGAGCGCACACAAATTATTTCGTCCCCGCTTTTTAATAAACTTTACGCCACCCACAGTCTTTCGGTTTCGTTATTAGAAAAACTATTCTAATTTTTCAGCGACAATGCTACGAATTTCGTAGGAGCCAGGAACAAACTTCAAGAATTAGAAGAGGCCATATTCTCAGAAAAGGCAAAGGAACAAATTGTACAGGAGTGCAACAACAAAGGGGTACAGTTCAAATTTATACCTCCTCGTGCACCACACCACACTTCACACTTATGATAAGCTGCAGTAAAATCTGCAAAGCATCTGCTTTTAAAAAATGTGACGACGGCAAATTTAACCTATGAGGAATTAGAAACGGTTATAGTCGAAATAGAAGCCATATTAAATTCTCGACCACTGACACCGTTATCTGACAACCCAAACGACGTAACAGCGTTAACACCAGGGCACTTTCTGATAGGAGAGCCGTTAACCGCACAAGCTTACAGTGAGCCATCCCAACAACCGAAGACGCTAGGTAATCGATGGCAAGCAGTGTCCAAATTAAAACACTCATTCTGGACGCAATGGTCCAACGAATACCTCCAACAACTACAGCAGCGTCAAAAGTGGAGGAAATCGTCTGCGAACATTAAAGAAGGAACATTGGTAATACTAAAGGAAGATAATACACCGGTATTACAATGGCCACTTGGAAGAATCACTCAATTGTTTCATGGCAAGGACAATTTCGTACGAGTGGTTGAAGTAAAAACAGCCAAGGGAATCTTCAAACGTGAGATTCAACATGTTGCTCCACTATTCAATGAAGAGGAACCCACACATAAGCATCCAATAGATGATCCATCTGAAAATGGAGAGTCATCTGAAGACAGACAGCCTCGAAAAAGGACACAGCCGACAGTCTAGTTAACCATGACAATGTTTAATATATTGTTACTTTTACCGTTAGCAATGGCGCAGTCAATCAACATAACCCAGTTTGGTTCAAAACCGGGTTTATACTTCGAAAGAGTAGGAACCAGCCAACTTGCGACAACTGACTGGACCATAATTGTTTATTACAACCTAAAACCCTATTGGAAAGACATGAACACATTCACCATGGGTACTTCAAAAATTGGACATCTATGCAAGCAACTTCAACAAGTAGACGCATGTACCAATATGTATCAACATTTCAAACATACAGAAGAGAACGCGCTAATAGCAAGGACACGGAAACAAAGAGCTCCGCTGGACATCATTGGAAACATCGCAAGCAGTCTGTTTGGCGTATTAGACTCAACATATGCCCGTAAAATGTCGGAAACGATAGCAAAGGTTAAGGATAACGAGAATCACTTATTAACCCTGCTTAAAAATCAGACATCATTGATTGACTCTACAATTAATGTAATAAAAAGGGATGAAATCTCAAACTCCAAAAGACTAAGTCGAGTTGAGGACTTTATCACCGAGTCAAAGGGAAGAGCTGATCACTTCATCGCTTTTCAATGGTATATAACATTGTCAACTCAATTGACTCTATTATCTGCAAACCTACAACGAATGCAAGCGGAAATTATCAACGTCTTGACAGATATCCGACACAACACGAAAAGCCCTGTGTTAATTTCGCCACGACAACTAAGGGAACAACTCGAGCAGATACGAGATCACTTAAAGGCGGGACAAGTTCTCCCAGTAACTCCCAAAAATATGCTAATGGTGTATCAGATGATGAAAGCTGAAGGCACGATTATAAATGATCATGCAATCATCAGAGTTACTTTTCCATTAGTTTCAGCATACGAACTGGAAATCTACAAGCTGACACCTATCCCATCATCAACTGAAAACGGGATAAGTATGCTCGAAGTCAAGACACCATACATCGCAATCAACAGTCACCGAGACGAATTCGTTGAACTGTCAGAGAGTGATCTAAAAAATTGCCATCCAAGAGCAAACAATGATTTTGTATGCTATAATAAACAAACAATGTTCTCAGCTGAAACAAGTTGCGAATTACAAATTTTCCATAACAAAACGGATCCATCATGCAACTTAATCAAAACAAAAAAATCATTTATATGGAATATCAGATATCAAACTACAAAATTCAGGATTATTGACCGCAAAACCTGGATGCATCATTCGAAATTCCTTGATGACCGTAACAAGTCAAAGCACAATGGAGACGACATGGCATTCGTCATACGCTCGTTTTGGAGAAAATGACATCAACAAAACATCAACTGAACGTCCGACAGATACAGTTTCAACGAACGAAGAAAATTTAAATTACAAGGAGCTGTATCAAATGGAAACAAGGCTGCTACCACCGAATAGTTTCAAGTTACCCCACAACCTTGAAAATATCGGTCATATACATTGCAATGATCTTCATAATGATCATTGTAATAGTTCATTTGGTCAAGAAATGGCACAAAACCAGGAATACCTCGCAGCCAATGCAACAGCCTACCACATCAGCGAATGGAGGAAACACATCAAGTCAGCCGTTTACAATCAATATTAATGATGGTTGAACATACCATGGTCAACGGCCGGGAGGATGTACGATTTAGATTTAAACATCAAACCGTATGGTTAGACCTAAATTTATGTTTGTTATTAGGTAGTAAGAATTCTCAGCAACCTAAATAAATATTCTCAAACTAACCCAATAAATATGAGATATGCACCGCGGACCTAAATAAATATTCGACAGACAGCTGGATGCACGTGCATGCACATGCATGCACATAATCTTGTTATATTGATAATACAGTCATAAATTACATTCGAGATGATCTGCAGTTGTAAAATGTCACACCATCTGCATGATAATCTTAGACCTGACCCACGGACCTTTGCACCCGGACCCATGCAGTTAAATTTGTAATCATTGTTAAGTTATAAATAAATGCAGCATGTTTCCATACCTACTTATACTTAGAACTAATTAAACAAGCTTATGATCCTAAGTAAACAATTGTACTAAAAGAAACTGTATATATACCTCGCATTTTACCAAATCAAATCAGTACGAAAGAAAACTCTGACGTATTCACATCTCCGAAGCCCAATTTGTTCAAGTACCGATTGCGGCGACATTTTGTTACTGGTACATGAACCGGTGGCATACACATTTATATTTCAGCATACGATTGTCATATTGACAATCTCCAGAACCAAGTGAATCTACATCAACAGATTCATTTGATTCGTTCAGAACCCTCACGGAGCCCATACAGCGCACCGGTAGTCTTGGTAAAGAAAAAAACAGATCAATGGAGACTCTGTGTGGACTACA
The DNA here is from genome assembly GCA_018150885.1 of Drosophila tristis. Classification (NCBI taxonomy): domain Eukaryota; kingdom Metazoa; phylum Arthropoda; class Insecta; order Diptera; family Drosophilidae; genus Drosophila; species Drosophila tristis. The sequence goes on from JAECWT010000006.1 coordinate 57,834, forward strand.
GGCTACTGAACGAGAAAACCGAGAAAGACGCGTACCCGATGCCACGAATGGATTTCATTCTAAACCAGCTTAGAGAGGCAAAGTATATAAGTACGCTAGACCTAAAATCAGGATATTGGCAAATCCCAATGGAAAAACAAAGCAGACAATATACCGCATTCACAGCCCCGGGGCGGGGATTATTTCAATGGAAAGTCATGCCATTCGGACTAACAACAGCACCGGCAACTTTTCAAAGAGCTTTAGATGCGGTGATCGGACCGGACATGGAACCATTCGCCTTCGCATACCTGGACGACATAGTCGTGGTCGGGCGGACGAAGGAGGAACACCGATTAAAAATGCAAGAGGTCTTAGAACGGCTAAGAAAAGCGAATCTACGCATAAACGCGGCAAAATGCCATTTCTTTCAAAAGAAACTCAAATACCTAGGAGATATGGTAAGCGAGGAGGGAATACATACAGACCCGGACAAAGTAGCGGCGGTCAAAGAATTGGCAGCACCAACGACCCTAAAGCAATTACATAGCTTCCTGGGTTTGGCATCATGGTATAGAAGATTCGTGCCAAACTTTACCGAACGAGCAAAAATACTACAGGACTTACTGAAAAAAGGGCAAAAATTTGTCTGGGATGAGACACGACAACTCGCTTTCAACGACCTAAAACTATGCCTGACTGAAGCACCAGTCCAAGCATGCCCGGATTTTAGCAAACAGTTCATCCTACAGACCGACGCAAGCGACTGCGGAATCGGAGCAGTATTAACCCAGGAAGATGCAGATGGGGAACACGTGATTGCGTATGCAAGCCGGAAACTAAAGAGCGAGGAAACAAGATACTCAGCTACCGAAAAGGAGTGTCTCGCGATCTACTGGAGCATCCACAAAATGAAAATGTGTTTAGAGGGATACAAATTTATAGTGGTCACTGACCACCTAGCACTAAAATGGCTTAATTCCATCGAAAGTCCATCCGGAAGAGTAGCACGGTGGGCGTTGGGTCTACAGCCTTACCTTCGAAATCAGATACCGAAAAGGAAAATTGAACGCAGTGGCGGACGGACTATCCCGCTTACCACGCGAGGAACTGAGAGTATCTAGAGTAGTAGATTGCGCATGGTATCAAGCTAAATAGAAACAAGTAACAACAACACCGAAAGAAACGCCCGACTACGTGATCAAGCACGAACGGTTATACAGACATATACCGAGCCAAACAGACGAGGACGATCAACCATGGAAGTTGTGTGTGGCAAAACAAGATCGGAGCAGAGTATTAAAAGAGGTATCTAGGTATCAGACGAACAAAACATCGAATACGACAACGATATTTCTGGCCAGGCTTAAGTAAAGATGTGACAAGATTCGTACGAGCGTGCGAGAGTTGCCAGATGTATAAAGTATCACAACAAGCAGTAGCCGGAAAAATGCTAACAAGGATAGCAGACGCACCGTGGGAGACGATATGCGTAGATTTTGTAGGCCCGTTACCGAGAACATCGCATGGCAACACGGTTATGATAGTATTCATCGATAAATTCTCAAAATGGGTAGAGGTCACACCGGCCAGACAGGCAACAGCTGACACGCGCATAAAAGCGTTTAGAGAAAAAATCCTGGCAAGGGGAGGAGCACCGAAACAGCTAATCTCAGACAACGGAGTACAATTCACCAGCAGAAAGACGCAGCAAGTAATAAAAACATGGGGAATAACGCATATATTCACGGCACCTTACACACCACAAGAAAATCCGACTGAGAGAGCAAACAGAACACTGAAAACAATGATCGCACAATTTGCGGCAGGAAAACACAACAAATGGGATGAACAATTACCGGAACTCACGTTAGCAATAAGCGGATCAGCTGGGCGAGACAACCACAACCAACGCCAGCACTGCCGCCACCAGTCCCCACCGTACCGATGCCGACACCACAACCTAAACTACCAAAGCCGAGACCAACGATAGCCGTCGGCTGGGCGAAAATGGTCGAAGAGGAAGAACGGGACGCCGACATCCTGGAACTGGAGCACGAGAGGCAAACAATGTCCGAAGGAAGGCCAACACCAGAACCCGAATGGCGACACGGACCAAAGAGCAGCACCATCCCGGCCCAATGGGAAATAGCGACAGGAACAAGACTGGAGGCAAACCACATCGAGCTGGTCAAAAAGAGGAGTGCCGAGCGCCCGGCCCACGAACAACGGCGGTTTAAAATAAGGAAAGGGCAAGAAGAAGCATGCTGGGTCAAAATAGGAAGAGCAGGGGACGTCAGCATCGGCAAGTGGTTTAACGCCAAACCCAAGCAAAGCCAAACCGACGACGCACCCAAAGGAAAGGAGGGGGGAGTGTGACGCCCAGCGCCACCACACAAAGCGCCGGCGCCACATATATTCCATATTATTCCTTTACATAGTCATACATTATATACTCGTACATTCATACATATAAATAAGATTAGAGTAAGCGAAAAAACCCTGAAGTTCCTTAATAAAGACTATAAAAAGACACCACGTTCAAATTCAAAAAAAAGCAGCGCGCGAGTTATGATTCTTAGTGAATCGGTGAAGTTTCCTTGGGAGATTTGTTGTATGAGGAGGTTTTGCGGAATAAATTTTTTTTTGTACACCCGGAGTGGTTGAGTTTCAAATGTATTCTGATTCTATATTTCGTTTCTTGGTTTCCAACTTAATTAAAATTTGCTGGCCTTGCTCTTTTTGGCTGGCAGAGAATCTTACCTTCTCCATTCCTCAATCAGAACGGATGTTTGGTTGCTGAGGTCTGGTATTTGTTTGTGTAAGTTGAGCCGGTGCAACTTTTGTTGACAGGCGTTGACGTTGTTGACGTTAGGGCCTGCTATGCTAGCCGAAGTGGTTTCGGCGGGGCGAGGGTGAGGGTAAGTGCTGAGGTGGTAACTCGCGCGCCAAAGACTAGTGTGGCCAACATTCACCGAACCACGGTCACACTAACAGCTGGGCCGGGACGCGTTATGGCAAAACCAAAACGCGCTAGACCCATATCAGGGCACCAACAGCTGATCCCCGGCAATAAAAGGAGGATCGCCAGATCGAATCGGGGCAGTCCAACTCGGAAAGCCCTGGCCTAACAAACCAGAATTTTTACAGCGGATCTTGTGATAAAGGTAATATCTACCTTTCCACTAGTTCTGCTCAATACTGTACCTCTCCTTCCCAGAGTGTGTCCAAACCTCTGAATCCTCTCCAGAGTGTATCCAAACCTCTGAATCCTCTCCAGAGTGTGCCCAAAACTCTGAATCCTCTCCAGAGTGTATCCAAACCTCTGAATCCTCGCCAGAGTGTGTCCAAACCTCTGCATCCTCGCCAGAGTGTGTCCAAACCTCTGCATCAATCCTCTCCTCGGAGCGTGTCCAAACCTCCGCATCCAATCATTCTCCTCCTCGCCAGAGTGTGTCCAAACCTCTGAATCAATCTTCTCCTCAGAGTGTGTTCAAACCTCCGCATCAATCTTCTCCTCGGAGTGTGTTCCAAACCTCCGCATCAATCTTCTCCTCGGAGCGTGTCCAAACCTCCGCATCAATCTTCTCCTCGGAGTGTGTTCAAACCTCCGCATCAATCTTCTCCTCGGAGCGTGTCCAAACCTCCGCATCAATCTTCTCCTCGGAGAGTGTCCAAACCTCCGCATCAATCTTCTCCTCGGAGCGTGTCCAAACCTCCGCATCAATCTTCTCCTCGGAGCGTGTCCAAACCTCCACATCAATCTTCTCCCTCGGGTGTGTTCAAACCTCCGCATCAATCTTCTCCTCGGAGCGTGTCCAAACCTCCGCATCAATCTTCTCCTCGGAGTGTGCTCAAACCTCCGCATCAATCTTCTCCTCGGAGCGTGTCCAAACCTCCGCATCAATCTTCTCCTCGGAGCGTGCTCAAACCTCCGCATCAATCTTCTCCTCGGAGTGGGCTCAAACCTCCGCAGCAATCAGCTCCTCGGAGCGTGTCCAAACCTCCGCACCGACCATTCGACCTCCAAACCTACGCAGCACGCAGCAAACAGCCACGTCCGGCCGAGTAGCCAAAACCGAAGGAAGATCCCGAAGGAAGACACGTCCCCACGATCCAACCTATTTCCAACTCTGTACAATTAAGACCAATAAAGAAACTTTTTTAACTTACTACTTGCTTGCTTTATTCTTGAACCGAGATATCCCTTTCAGTTACCACAGCCAGAAACCTAACAAACATACCCCGGCTAAAGCAACGTCACAAGAACGTGGTGGCTGACGCGCTATCTCGACAGCCCATGGAAGAGCGATGTATGCGAGCGGAGGACGTTGGACAGGAGCCCGAAGAACAATGCGCATGGAAAGAAAAGGTCAAGGAGAAGATGAGAAAGGAGCCGGCCAAGTTCCCAGATTATGTGGAGGAGGCAGGCGGGGTGTACCGGCATATCCCGCACCGGGCCGGCGACGAAGAAGTAGTAGCGTGGAAGCTTTGCGTGCCGAAGGATCGACGGGAGCGGGTCATGAGGGAGAACCACGATACCCCGGAGGCGGGTCACGCCGGCGGCAGGAAGACGATGGCAAGGATAGCTGCCAGGTACTACTGGCCGGGGATGCACCGAGACGTGAGAACGTATGTCAGGAAATGTGACACCTGTATGCGTTTCAAACCAAGTCAGGCACAGGCGGCCGGGAATATGCTGACACAAGTACCAGAGGAACCATGGGCGACGGTGTGCGCGGATTTTGTGGGACCATTGCCCAGATCAAAACATGGGTACGCCATGCTATTGGTGCTGGTGGACCGGTTTTCAAAATGGACCGAGCTGGTGCCAATGAGAAAGGCCACGCAGAAGCCCTGATAAAGGCTTTCAGGGAACGAATATTGGCCCGGTTCGGCGTACCCAAGGTGATGATCACCGACAAAGGGGTACAATTCACCAGTCGGTCGTTTAAAAAGTTTCTGGATCAGATGGGAGTTCGACACCAGTTTACGGCACCGTACACGCCGCAAGAAAACCCAACGGAACGAACCAACAGAACGGTGAAAACCATGATCGCGCAGTTCACCGAAGGGGACCAGAGATGCTGGGACGAGAAGTGGCCCGAGTTAATGTTGGCCGTGAACTCTGGGGTCACGGAGTCCACTTTGTGCGATGAGGAAACACTCGGCACGGGTCAGGAGACAAACACTCCGGACGAACACGCGGTAAAGCTGAAAGAACTTTTTCAGCTGGTGAGGCGGAATTTGGAAAGAGCAGCCCAGGATCAGGCAAGATATTACAACTTGCGAAAGAGAGCTTGGAAGCCCAAGGTCGGAGAAAAGGTGTGGGTTAAACAGCACCACCTGTCCAAAGCAGCCGAGGGGTTCGCAGAAAAATTGGCCCCAAGGTATGCCGGTCCCTACCATATCACTGATTTCGTGTCACCGGTGATATGCAAGCTGCTTAGAGACAGTGATAGGCATACACGGACGGCACATATTGGGGATCTAATGCCACAGGCAAACGACGAAGGAAAATAAGGAATCAGAAAGGGGAAGGGATAAAGGAAGCGGATGAGTGAGAACAGGCAAAGGGGGGCCGGAGTCAAGAACAACTTAAGGCTAAGAGGGTGTGAGCGTGGGCAGAGGCTCTGAATTGGGTCGCGCAGGACGCCGTCAAGAGCCGACACCAACCCGTATAAATAAAAGTCTGGAAGAAGGCGGCACGTACAGACGACGGAAGTCCAAATCTGGAAGAACAAATTGAAAGGACAGATGAGCAAAAAAAAAAAAAAAAGAGAGGAAAAGGACTGGTAAGAACGACATACCAGAAGCCAAAGGCGTTCGGCTGACCGAAACCCGGGCTGAGAGATATTCTCGGGGCACCAGTGAAATGTGAGGGATAATCCTCGTCCTGGGGTCCAGGATTCCTGGGTCATCTACAACCGTCGGGCTTCGCCGGGCAGAAGGCACTACCCACGCGCGGCTTACGGGCGAGGAGTCGGATGACCCTCGGGTCCGGAGCAGCTGCATGGGGCAGAGGTCACCGCGGACCAAGGATGCAGGATGGGCTGTAAAATAACCCAAAGTTATTGAAGGATAGCGCACATTCACAGTACTCACATGGGCCGAAGGGGGGATCGATCAGTTCGTGGGGAGGGGAAGCCAGGCGTCAAAGCCTAAGGAAAGGGAGAGAAAAAAAGGAATATGTATAAAAATTTCTACAAACAAAAGGGGGTGGGATCAAGTATGATTGGGTGCGAGCAGACCCTAACCAGCCGCGGAAGGGTTAACGCGGCGAAGAGCCCCTGTGCTGAGAGGCAGAAACCTTCGAGAGAGTGGGAGAAGGAATGCCCAACTACCGTACGACGGAACGACGGGAAAGACAGCAAGGGCTTGACGGCAGCAGAAGCTGGAGATGTCGATCAGTCACAAGCCAGAGGTATCTAGACACAGACGCAAGCACGGAGTCAAAAAGGAAAAAAAAGGGAAATGGACGCCATGTTGGAAATTTACTTGGAGGAACAGGCCGAAAGTGTGGGGAGCCACAATCCCGAGATCCATCGCCAGCGACGGGCGGAGCCCTCGCGAGGTGAGCGATGTGATCGGCGGAGCGAGACTCCAGAGCTGGAGCTCATGGCATCCCCATTTGAAAGCCCCATGGCATCCCCAAGGAGCGAGTGGTCCTCGTGGGCGTCTCCCCGAAGCAGACGGGAGCCAGAAGTGTCGCCAGGAGCGACGGAGGAGGACAGCGAAGACAGCGACGTGGTGGTGGTCTCTGTTGAGCCGGCTCCAAGGATAGCCGAGCTCAGGAGAATGCAGCTTAACGACGAGGAGAAGCGGGCACGGGAGCAGGAGCTGCGACGTGACGCAGCGTTCCTCGGCATCGCCATCCGATCGGCGGAACGCTATTTGCGTGAGCGGAAGCGCGAAGCTGCAGGGCAACGGGAGCCGCAGCAGCCTATGAAAGACATGCCGGCAGCGACGCCATCGCAGCCGACGGCAAGGCCAACAGCAGCGCAGCAGAGACGGACGGCAGGGTACCGCGCAACGGAGAGCGCAGGCCCCAGCACAGCCGACAGCGACGGCAGGGCCGGCGACGCCGGCAGAGCAGCCGAAAGCGACGCCAGCAGCGCGGCCACCAGCCGAGGCCATGCGGAGGAGCCATATGAAGCAGCAACGCAACCGGCGAGCAGCAGCAGAGGCGTGACGCGAGGAGGAGCGGTGACGAGAAGAGGGGCGGCGACGCGAGGAGGAGCCGACGCGAGAAGGGCAGCGGAGGGGAAGGCAGCGGAGAAGGCGCAAAGGGAGGCGGCGCTGAACAAGGCCATAATGCGGGAAGCACAGGCCGCCCTGCAGCGGCAGATGGAGCGCCGCGCGGCATGAAGCTGAAGCTCACAAGGCGGAGGTGAAGACGGGTCTGTTTGACGGACCGGTGGGGCAGCAGCAACCACAAGAGGGTGAGGAGGCACCCTTATGGGAACGCCGGCATCCCGAGCCACCGCCGCAGCCACAGAGCACGCAACAGCCAACGCCCCCGCGGTCACCGCCACCAAAATCACCACCACCGAACTCACCGCCACAACAGTCGTCGCCACGACAGGAGGAGGCACCGAAGGAGCCGCCACAGGAAGAGGCACAGCAGCCCCAGTGGGGTGGTCCGGAGAACGCGGTGTGCGGGCCATTTGTGTCGCAAAACGTTCACACGGCGGTAAGGAATGGCATGACATGGCACCACCAAGTTATCCACATAACGTGGGCGTCGGGACCCGCACCATCGGAGGCGCAGGAAGACCGGAAGGTATGGGAGGAGGAACCAGCCCCGCGAAGCAACGCGTGTGATCCACGGCAGCACCGGAGGCAGGCAGAGGCCAGGACGGCAGAGGAGACGGCGTCGGTGGCGCGGGGAGCCAGCGACAGCGGCGGCGGGGGAAAAAAAGAAAGCAGAAGCACCGACAGCGGCAGCGACGGATGGGGCGGCAGCGACAGAGGCACCGACAGCGACGGAGGAGGGAGGTGTGCCAGCGCCAGCGACGGCGACGAAAGAACCGGCAGCGGACACGGAAGGTGAGAGGTGGGAGCGCGGTCCGTGGGTGTGGCCCTCACCTGGGAAAGCCAAGGCTAGGCCTGTCCTAATGCGGCAATCGTCGTGCCCAGATCCCAGGGCTGAGGTCGCCCGGCCGCAGCTGCAGAGACAGCAGTCGATGGTGGAGCCGACGGGGGAGAATGTCCGCTGGCGACACGTGGACGTCGAAGAATGGCCGGAGGCAGTGGCTCGGGCAGTCGAAGGCACACGCCGGATCGGATGACGCGTAAAGCGTCTCGTGAGGGTGCGCGGGGTGCGGTACCGGGTGTCGGCGTCGGCAAACCAGGTCGAGGTGTCCGTCAAGGTACAAAAGGGGGGGAAATAAAAAAAAAGCTTGATGTCGGGCTAGTCTTGGGGTTAACACGCGAGGTACACAGAGCCCACGAGGGCAGTAAAATAAACAAACTTACGCGAAAACGCGGCCGGCCAGCGTATACAATAGATACCGCAAGCGGAAGCAACACGTGAAAAGGGGAGCGATCCGGCAACACGTGAAGAGGGTCTGGCAGCACGATCAGAGGCACACCTATCGTGCACACGAGGCGCACACCTATCGTGCACGCAAAGCGCGCACCTATCGGGAGAATCATGCACGGAGCTGGTTCCGGAACTAGGTGGCGAACCGATCGGGCAATGGAGGAATCAGTCCGGCACCAGCGTGAGTGCGCGCCCGCGCGCACGCTTGAATTCAAATGGGAAGGTGGCCGGAAGGAAAACGAAGGAAAACGGCGAATTCACAAGAGAGTGAGAGCCGGCCGGGAGCCGGGTTCCGTTAGAGTGGCAGGGGTCCAACGCATGACCATATATGGGCATGACATCATGCCTCCGGTACGAGCCCGTGGAGAGAGTCGGGAATGGAGGAGCACGCAAGGAGCGGCGCTCACGTCAGGCTAGGAACGGCGGGAGCGGGCCGGCAGCGGTCCAGCGCATATCCATGTATGGACATGAGATCACGCCACCAGCCCGGTCCCGTTGAGAACGTGAGGGAATCAAGCGAAAAGGCCGATGGAAAATTACCAGCGGCGCACGGATTTACCGCTGTTGCTAGGCAGAGGCGCGGACGCTAGCGTCGAAGCGAGGGTATAAGAGGAGCCCGGCAACAGCGAAGGAAGACAGTCAGTAGAGTGCGAGCAACGAGGAAAAAGCGCGAACACAAGCGAGTGCGGTAGAACAACTGACAAGGAGAGTCAACGTGAGAGTCCAAGGAAGAATCAAAGTGACCCAACCAACAGGCAGCAGTACGGCCCAGCAAGGGGAACAAGGTCTACGAAGTGCCAAAGGAGGGACGACAGGTACCGCTATCGCCAAGGCGATCAAAAGCGACTCAGTGGGTGCGGAGTTGTGTGTGTAGATCAGGCGTGAGCCAGGTCGGACGCATAGCCCTTTACCCTTTAAACCCTTTAGCCACTGTGCGGATTACTTTGTTGTCAGGGTCGTGCCTTTCAGTTTGAAACGTGATCGATAGACAGAGTCAGACTACCAGCCATCTCCCGTCCAGCAACAAGAACTGCAAATTGGCCAACTGCAGTTGGCCCGCTGCCTGTGCCTGTACCTTTGCCGTTTGCCGTTTGCTGTTGCCAAATGTTTGGCCTTAGTCAAATTATGTTCTTTGGCTCGTTTGATAATGAAACTGCAAATTGAAGCTGTGCTCCAATCCGTTCCGTTCCCTTTCGTTCCCTTTGTGCTTTGTGCTTTTGTAGCCCCTCAAATTGTTTGCTCACACCGTACCAGCGTCCTCTGTGCTTCGTCTCGGAGCCAACAACGCTAATGATAACGTGTTATCGTGTTGTTATTTTACACAAAGCCCTAATGATGAGTCTGGCTGTGGCCTGGACTGGGCCTCCACATTCACATCCATCTCCATCTCCCTCGATCCAGCCGAGCGATCGAATCGATCTGGCTTCGGGTTATATGGTTTAGATCATGGCAGCAGACACTAACTGGGCTCATCATGGAGCGTTAACAACCTCATTTTTCTAAACTTGACGTGCTGAGTCCACCAACCGGCCAAGCAACCGGGCAACCAAGCCAACGATCATCCTCCAGCGGGCCATCCACTTATCTTCGGCCAAGCCAATTTGCTTGGCCACTCTGCAACGTTCCCAGTGGCTGGGATCATAAATTGTTTATAATGGTATTGAGCGTGTTGTGTCCAGGCACCATCAATACACGATGGGCATATATTTATTGTACGTATAAATATTCAAAAACAGAAAATAGAAACAGAAATAAGCCCATCCTTAGAGTTCATCCTGCACGGCGGTAGTTGCGTGCTGCAGGAGGGCTTTGATGTATTTCTGCTGCTTATCGCACTCCTCGGGACCGGCATCGGGATTTTTGGCCAGCCAAGAGATCGCCTTTTCGATGGCCTTCTTTAGTTTGGGCTTGGAGTCGCCGTGCTCCTTCAGCAGATCGTAAGCGTAGGTCTCCAGTGTGTGGCGGGTCATCAGGTTCTCCAAGAGCTTCTTATCCTTCTCGGCGAATATCTCGGCGTCGTGGATCATGCGATCAATTTGGTCGGGCATCAGGCGGTACTTTTCGCTGACCATCAATCCGAAAAACACAATTTACGACGTGAAGCGACTGATCGGACGCGAGTGGTTCGAGCAGAATGTGCAGCTGGACATCAAGCTGTTCCCCTTCAAGGTGTTCAAAAAGCACTCAAGGCCGCACTGCACTGTCATATCCATGTCGGGGCCAACTCCACTGGCGCTGACTTCCAGTATCCCGTGGACGTCGACGGCAAAGGTCACCTGAAGTGGGAAGCTTTTGTATGGCACCGGCGGGACACCACTCAGCTTGAATGTGCCCAACAGATGGTTGTCTTTTGTCAGGGGTCGCTCCATCTCGTAGACCTGAATTGTGACGGAGGTCTGGTTTTCCAGGACGGTCAAGATGCGCGTCCGCTTGGTGGGGATGACGGTGTTGCGCGGAATCAGCTGACTCATGATGCCGCCTAAAGTTTCGACGCCCAAGGACAGTGGGATGACATCGAGCAGAACGGTGGTGTTGGTGGTCTGGTGGCCGGAGAGAGCGCCAGCGTGGATAGTGGCCCCGCAGGCCACAGCCTCGTCGGCATTGATGCTGTGAGAGAGCTGCTTGTCGTCGAAGAAATCCTGGACCAGCTGCTGGATCTTGGGGATGCGGGTGGAGCCGCCAATCATCACAATCTCATCCACTTCCGTCTTGTTCAGCCTGGCATCCTCCAACTGTGTCTGCACGATCTTCAGGGTGGAGCGGAAGAGCTCCTCGTTGAGCTCCTCGAACTTGGCTCGGGTCAGCATCTGGTTGAAGTGATGGCCCTCGTAGAAGGACTCAATGTGGATGCGCGCCTGCAGGGCGCCGGACAGGATGCGCTTGGCCTTCTCCACCTTGTGGCGCAGCTTCTGCATGGCGAGGTGATCCTTGCGTATGTCCTTGCCCTCGTTCTGGTACTGCTCCATGAAGTAGTCAATCACGCGCTGGTCAAAGTCCATACCTCGAGCACACCGTTGTCAATGCTCATCAGGGAGACATCGAAGGTGCCGCCGCCCAGATCGAACACCAGCACTTTCTTTGTCGCCTCCTTTGTGTCGAAACCGTAGGCTATGGCTGCTGCCGACGGCTCGTTGATGAAGCGCAGCACATTGAGGCCGGCAATCTTTGCCGCATTCTTTGTGGCTTGGCGCTGGGCGTCGTTGAAGCGAGCTGGCACTGTAACCACAGCGTCGGTGACCTTCTTGCCCAGGAAATCCTCGGCCGTCTGCTTCATCTTGGCCAGCACCATGGCCGAGATCTCCTCCGGTGCAAACTCCCGGACGCCCTGGCCAGTGTTAACGCGTATGTGCGGCCTTGAGTGCTTTTTGAACACCTTGAAGGGGAACAGCTTGATGTCCATCTGCACATTCTGCTCGAACCACTCGCGTCCGATCAGTCGCTTCACGTCGTAGATTGTGTTCTCCGGATTGATGGTCAGCTGGTTCTGGGCGGCTTCACCAATCAGACGCTCGCCATCGTCGGCGAAGGACGCCCAAGGACAGTGGGATGACATCGAGCAGAACGGTGGTGTTGGTGGTCTGGTCGCCGGAGAGAGCGCCAGCGTGGATAGTGGCCCCGCAGGCCACAGCCTCGTCGGCATTGATGCTGCGAGAGAGCTGCTTGTCGTCGAAGAAATCCTGGACCAGCTGCTGGATCTTGGGGATGCGGGTGGAGCCGCCAATCATCACAATCTCATCCACTTCCGTCTTGTTCAGCTTGGCATCCTCCAGCACTGTCTGCACGGTCTTCAGGGTGGGGCGGAAGAGCTCCTCGTTGAGCTCCTCGAACTTGGCTCGGGTCAGCATCTGGTTGAAGTGAAGGACACAAACGAGGGCGTCAGACGGCTGCCCCAATCGTTGGCAATAATCTCGGCTCGTCCCTTCAGGAAAACTCCGACGCAGGAGTATGTGGTTCCCAGATCAATGACAATAACTGTGCGCAATTTGTGGTCTTGCTGGATAGCTTTTGCGCCTGCCGTAAAGGCGCAAAGTAGGAATAAAATAGTGTTCATTCTGATCAATTTCAATTTGAAATGTTTTTGAAATGAGCTCTGAGTAAAGTTGGTGAGTGATAAAGCCAAAGGTTGCTGATCAGGAAACTAGCTAACAGTTCGGTGTATCCCATTTAGTGCAGGTCTCTGTGGTGGCTCACGCAGCTGTGGAAAATGTGTCTGCTAGTTGGCAGAGCAATAAAAGCCTGGAAATTCCTCTAGCCACATAATTACATATAAAACTGTCGCAGATCTGGCTAAAGAACACAACACACACAATAAAAATCGGATGCCTCCATAACCAGCATTCAATGCGATACAAAGACGATACAAAACGTTTTCCAGCTAAAGCCCAAACTCAAAGGAGTGGGCTGTGAAGATCTGGGCAGTGGATGATCTGGGGAGCATATTAAATTGAATTTTTATGTTCTCACAGCCCTGGAAAATCATGTGCCAGGCCATAAAAGCCAGCCACGGACTCAGTTTTCTTGGGGTTTCCGTTGGGTTTGAGCTTGAGTGTGTAGGTTAATAAATAGCCCCCGAACTCGAACCAGAACCACAGCAAGTGCTACATGGAGTGGGAAGGGTAGGAAGGGAAGTGAGGGAAGTGCAGTGTGGCAGATGCGGTGCGGTAAATTATGGTTATTTAAATAAACAGCACACGATTTGATTTGGCGGCCCAAAAGTGTTGCCAGCTCGCCTCCGAAATTGGAAGAGCGACGCGTGGACGTCTGGAAATTATGTTGTAGTTGCTCTGATCATGCACCCAGTCTCAGGCTCAGCTCGGTGTCTGCATCTGCGTCTGCGTCCAGGGCTAGGCGCAGGCGCAGGAGGATAGTTACCTCTGATGATGATGATGATGCTCTTGCTCTGCGCCGCTTCGCTCTGCTCTGTATAGAGGGTTGTGCCATCAAGTCTTGATTGAGTAACGCCCCAGAACTGGCGTCTAATTATGAGTTGGAGCACAGCTGTGGCAATGCCTGACGGATGGGTAGCATCATTAGCTGATGTGCTGCATTGACCTGGTCTAATCGCCGATAAGGCTTGTGATAAGCAAACACACTTAAAAGCCAATGTGCGTTGAGACTGGTGTGACCTTTTTGGCTGCTGCAGAGGATTGGAATGGACTGGACTGGTACGGTTTCCGATCGACCCCAAATGGGTGAGGTAGAATAGGATTGGCGTGGCGATGTTTTGTTTATTTTGAGGCTATAATTTAAGCGGGTAATTGCACGCTGGCGGCCAGAATTTGTAACTAAACTGCAAATTAGCAGCCAATTCTCAGGCCGATTAATAACCATAATTATTGGCTCAAGCGCTGACGAGCGAACGTCTCTGCCTGCTGGAGGATCTTGATGAGGAGGCTGGGCTCTGACTCCGACTCTGTCTCACCATCCAAGGCTGCTTTCCCGTCCAAGTGCACTCGGCCTGAGCCCTGGACCCTGGACGCTGGACCTGAGCTTGAAACTGATTCTGTTGACTCCTCAATTGCCAATTCGTGATACACCGAGGCGCGTATGTCCTCAGCGTATCGCGTATCGCAGGAAGCTACCGATCAGCAGAACTTAGCGGATCTGGGTAGACTTCTGGAGGAGATTACGTCTCGGATGCTGGACAAGAGCACGCGCCATATAAACGAGACCACCCTATTCGTGCGCAATAAGGTGCTGCATTTGGCCATACAGGATGCAAACCAGGCAGCCGCAGCGGGCAGCAGCGACATTCAAAAAGTCAGAAAAAAATGAAGAAGACAAACAAAAATTTCGACCGTTTCGAAACAGAAAAAAGAAGCAGGCGTTATCGATTTTAATTGATAAGCTCGTTCAAAGCTCCCCTGGACTATCAGAAAGCTTGTGTGCTGAAGCACTAACCATACAGTATATAGATGGCCAGTTCATACAACGAACGTGTCCCGGCTGAGTTGAGTTAATATAGTAATATTGTTGATGTTACTGAGACGAGTTGTAAATTCGAACTGTTTTATTCTCAAAACTTATGCACTATATATAGGAAACTCTAACATAATTAAACTAAGACTAACGCTAAGAAAATAACAAATGTGCGGCACTTGTTCCCACGATCATCCTTGATAGTGACAAGTGTGTGTGACTGTGCGACAAGTGTGTCGACAGATTTGGGTTCGACGCGACCCATGTAGATGACTTTATGGTCGAACCGATCCTAGATTTATGTGTCTTTTTTCTCAAGTGGCCTCCTTCAAGTGGACTGTATTATTTATGGGGTGGCCTGTGTTGTTCCTGTTCATGTTTATGAACATCTTGCCCGCGATCCGCTAGAGTTGAGATAGCTGTGGGTGTGTAGGCCTCGTTCAAGAGGACTGTATTTGTCTGCGGCGTGAACTGCTGTCGGTTCTGTTCATGTCTATGAACATCTTGCCGCGGTCTGCAAGGTTTGTGATTATTGCACCGTGGTGTGGTGCTGCCCATGGTCCGCCAAGGTTGGGACTGTCGCTGTGTGGTGTGGTGTAGAGTTCTGTTCATGGTTTGAACATCTTTCCGGAGGTACGAGGGGTTTATGTCGACTGTCTTTAAATTTGACCTTCTTCCGTACATACCGCTTCAGTGTGAAGAATCCGGAGTACTTCTTCTCGGGATGATTGCTGAGTTCTTTTAGCTTTTGTAGTTTTTTCCAAAAGTTCTTTTGAATCTTTTGAACCAGTTTCCACTTTTGAAGAGATGTTATGGCTACATCTTCTTTTGGAACTGGTATTAGCAATGTAGATTTGCTAATTTGAAAATTTCCTGGTGTCAAAACATCTTTGCCATTTATATTGCTTGGTATATAAAATGGATGATAGTTTTTTCCTTTTCCGCTATGATTTTGCACTGTTGTCGTTTCTTCTTGCTGATAAAGTATTCCTTCATTTGGGAGGTTTTCCACGATCTGAAGATTTTCGTTGCTGTCGAGCCAGTCGTGTCGCCTTTTTAACTTCACCCAGTTTGGAAGTGGTTTGGTTTCTGTGAACGTGCATTGGTAAGCATCGTTCGGCTCCATCGTTGCTTTTTCCTCTGTTGTATTGGTCGATATGGCGACAGGGATATCCAGGGATCCTTGGATCAATTCGTTGGACTTCCTTCCCGTCAGACTGCGACTTATGCTCGAGATATTTTCTATTATATTGGCGGGCAATTTTAAGTCTTTCTTAAGGGACAATCGTGCGGGTGAATAACGTCCGAATGTAAACTTCAGTGATGATCCGATATTGGCCAGGCTGTGGGTCACCCCACTGCTAGCTATCGGCATCGTCTCCGACCGTTGCAGGCTCTTGCCGATCTGCGTCGACTTATCGAAAGTGGCACTACTTTGTGCCCTGAACAGGATCGGCTTGTCGCTGTAAATGTTGCCATCTGTCTGCGATTGCGTCTGCTGCTCCTTCTCCTGCTCCTGTGTCAGCCCTTCCTGTTTCTGCTGTGTGGGCGTGCTCGTGGAGGAGTCCTCCTCGTTGAGGGCACCCAGCGGATTATTCTGAGTCACTGGCGTGTGCGAAGATATTTTGGTGGGACTCTGCACACGCTGGTGCGCCTTCTGGGCACCCGACACACCCTCATCATCATCATCATCGTCGTCGTCGTTTGCTATCTTTTCGTCGGCTTTTTGTTCTTGTTCTTGATTCTTCGATTTTCTCTTCCTCCTTTGCATCTAGATGACAAGTTGGCATTTTTGTTTGATTGTCGTCTTTCTTCTGCTTCTGTTCGGTGTCTCTCTTCTGCTCCTGTTCTTGCACAGGCTTGCTGATCACCGGGATGGAAATATTAGCAGTTGACGCCACACCTGGAAAACGTGTGGGCTTCGGGGGGCCCATAGTGATACGAATTGTGTTGCCGATATTAGATTCCATTCCATTCCACCGGTTTCTTAGAATTGCTGCTTTAGGCCCACATTCCTTGAAAGTTTCACGTTTCTTCTCGATGAGGTCTTTTGTGAGATGTGATAATTGAAGCCCATGAAATAGCTCTGATATTTTGGAAAATCCACTATTTATCCTCCGGATATCGTATTCTGTTATATCATTAAAGGCTTTATCGTTTATATACTTATTAAGTTGGTGGCACTTGTATAACATAAGAGTTTCGTTTTCGAGAGATTTAGCTTTTTCCATTAAATATTGAAATATATTCCTTTCGAAATATTCCTCCTCTCCGTAACCATCGTTTAACAATTCCGAATGGTTTTTCTCGATGGCCTTTCTGATTCTTGCTAAATAGATCAGATTATTTGCCGAACTGCTCTGAGAAAAAGGTTTGCTTAATGAACTCTTTTGTAGGAGCATCATGTTCGCTTCTAATTTATCCTGCTCCTCTAGCAATGTTTTCCGGATCGTGCCCATTTTAAAGGCTTGTTTTAAACTGTCCTAAGTGAACCTAAGTGTCCTAAGTGTCCACGTTGTGCCACGACTCACAACTGATAAGTGTTCATTTAGGCTCAGGTGTTTGTGCGATTTTATATACTCGTCCCTTTTGGGAGGGATCAGAGTTTTAGTATCGACTTTTTTGGTTATTGATAACGACCTTGGCACTCAGTCCAAGGTTTTACGCTATTCTATCGATTTGCCGCTAGCGTCCTTGCTATATAAGACAAGGTTTTATGCGATTCTGCCTCTTTCCACGGAGGGGGATGACAGGGGCTCGATGCTTCCGATAGCTACCCTGCTATAAAAGTCAAGGTTTTATGCTGTCGTGTTTAGTTGCCACTAGCTACCTTGCTATAAAAGTCAAGGTTTTATGCTATTCTGTCTCTTACCACTGGTGGGGGATAACAGGGGCTCTGGTGCTGATATGTCTGAATTTCTTACCACGGGGTGGGGAAACTCAGAGGCTCGATGGACCAAATGTTGATGCGACTTCTGTTCTCCAGACTATTCTGAATAATAAATCCGGATAGAAGGACCACAAATGTTGATGTTACTGAGACGAGTTGTAAATTCGAACTTTTTTATTCTCAAAACTTATGCACTATATATAGGAAACTCTAACATAATTAAACTAAGACCAACGCTAGGAAAAGAACAAATGTGCGGCACTTGTTCCCACGATCATCCTTGATAGTGACAAGTGTGTATGACTGTGCGACAAGTGTGTCGACAGATTTGGGTTCGACGCGACCCATGTAGATGACTTTATGGTCGAACCGATCCTAGATTTATGTGTCTTTTTTCTCAAGTGGCCTCCTTCAAGTGGACTGTATTATTTATGGGGTGGCCTGTGTTGTTCCTGTTCATGTTTATGAACAAATATAATTAATAATAATATCTATATAATTATATATACATATATGTATAATATTTTCTTTAAATTTTTTATATTTTTATTAATTTTAATAATAATTTAAATTATTTTAAACTGCACTAAAATTTTACAAATTATATTTTCCTTCAATTTTTAAAATTTAGGATATAGACCTTTGTATGAGCTGTATGTCAAAAATAAGGATCAATTAATAGACAATAAAATAAACAATAGCCAAGATCAAGCTATAGATAATATAGATATGATCAGGGAAATATATTTTCCGGTAGAATCCGACTTTGTATCTCTACAAAAGAAATACGAAGCTTTCAATGAGAAATATTTATCTCAAGAAAAAGAAATGAAATATTTGTGTGAACAATTGCACAAAGCAACAGTTCTAAATCATGAAAATGAACAAAAAATAAATGATCTCGAGAAAGAAATTTCTTAACTTAAGCCAACGGTCCCGAACAGAGTTCATGAAGATGTTTCGGTGCCGCTCCCATTCAAGCCAGGCTTTCAGGGCGAACACATCGACAATTTGCAGAAATTTGTGTAAGAAATGAATGAGAGTCACAAAAATTGTGAGCTACTTTTTGATGAAATGTTCATCCATCCTAAAGTTGAGTATCTGCCTCTGGCTGATCGAGCTGCTGGCTGTATAGATCGGGGAGACGGTATTTCCGATAAGGAAAGGGCTGGTTAATGATTATAGTCATGTACAAAATGTAAATCATCATTACCCCGAAGCCAATATAATGGCAGTTAACTGTTGCAAATCATTCGGCTTAAATGTCCAAGCTGTGGTTTGCGATCAGTCAACGGTTAATACCACTGCTCTATATAAAAAGAACTTACACAATTTACTAAAGGCGCCAAGACCTCAATTCGTATGTGATTACATACATTTTTTCAAGAGTGTTAGAAACAACTTATTGTCAAATGACCTGATAACACCAGACGGTAAAGCGTCATGGAAAATCATTGAAAAGTTTGATGAAGTCGATTCATCACCAAAGCTTAACATATCAATCTGAAAGGATATTATAAAATGAATACCTCATTGGCCGTTAATGTATTTGCCAATGCGGTCAGTACGAGCATTAAAATGTGTGCTGATTGCAATGCTTTTGACGACAAAGATGAAGCCTTTGATACATCGATATTTCTAAAAAGAATGAATGCCGAGGATCATGCCCTTCTGTGAGAGCCCTGCCTCCCGACCCCCATAAAGTATATATATTCTTAATCAGCATCAATAGCCGAGTCGATATAGCCATGTCTGTCCGTCTGTCTGTCTTGATGAGCTCCTAGATCTCAGAGGCTACAAGAGCAAGAGAAACCAAATTTTGTTTCAAGACTCATGTGATATCACACTGCTACAAGTGTATTTCGAAATTTCGCCCCGCCCCCTTCCGCCTTCACGAAGGACGAAAATCTGTGGCAGGCACAATTTTAAAGATACGATAAAACTAAAAACACAGTATCGTAGAGAATGACCATATCTACCAGACTACTTTTTCCGACGAGACCACCTTATATAATTGCATCATGTGCTGACGCTACTTCTCTTTCTCGCTCGCACGCACAATGATTTAAAAGTTAGAATTGGTTTTGGACGCGAATGGCACTTCTACTAGATTTAACTATACATTTCGTAAAATGACAATAAATCGACTTAAACAAATTAAATCCTAAAATATTCTAATGCAGATAAATCCGTAATTTAATTAGCTTTCCAAAACTATAACACTTTCTTTGACTAAATGTTTGTTAAAAAAGTTTTACGAGACGTGAAAGAATTCTCATAAGTGTATGTTCGTGGGGGGAGGCTCGCCAGTAAGTTGGAACGGGAAATATGATAAGTCGGTGTTTCGATGAAAGTAAATGGTGCGCGTGCGTCTGCTTTCTTTCCGTTTATTCTTGACACTGATTTCATTCTAAGCTCTAAGTTCTTACTCTAAGTCGGGCGCGCAGGTCGCTGCTCAGCTCAGAGCTTTCGGGTGAAGGTGAGTTTAAGTTTGATGAGATTATCGGGCGCATGGTGCATGCTTTTCGGCATGAACAGTGTACTTATTATTATTATATTTTTGATTTTCTTTCAGGATCATCAATATCATGCATATAACGACGCACAGCCGTGTGTCTATTCAAACTTACAATTTAAAAGAGTCGTTCAACTTTTAAATAAAATTTGGAGGATTTTGCTGGCCGATTCTTTTTGGCGTTCGATGAGGATCATCTCCCAATTAAAATTTGTCATGAGCGCTGGAAGGTGCACTTGCTTCAAAGTTGATGAAAGTTTATTCCGTTTTCTTAGTTTGCGCGTGGTCCCCATACAGCCAGAGATGTTACCGAATGCCCGTTCTATGCTTGGGTCTGACATTATAAACAAAAAAATAAGCAAAATTCTGAAGAGGATTGAAGACATGGACATGGGAAACAATTTGTTGGAAATTATTTGCGATGGCTGCTCAGCCAACTACTTTGCCGCATGCATTGCTAATCTGAACTATCCTGTCTTATGGGACATGTTGAAGTAACCAGTGTGTTACATACAAAAGAGACAAAGATCTCATCGATGATATATCGATAGTTGGAATTGGCGATAGGCCATCTCTTAAGTTTGTTTGTTCTCTTCTATCTCAGACTCTGAACTGTGCGCATGCAAGCCGCTGCTATATATACGAAAAGAACATTAAAGAAACATTTAAAAGTATTACACAAACCGTCTTAATTATTACTCAGAATATTGGAAAAACCAATAGGTTATGGGCTCCAGTCACCAAGTATTTTTTTTTTATCGCGTTTTAAAATAAATTCCTAATATCAAAACTACTAAAGAGCTGTGTATGTGTGTATGCTGATAATTTTGAGACGCCTGAAGTCACGTATGCAACTTATTGCTTATGTGTGCATACACGAACGCATTTCTGGAGATGCAGCGAAGCCTGGCTGGAAATCCTAAGTAAATCTCAATTGTGCGGGAGTATATACATATATATTTCCTGGAAATTTTGTAAAAACCTGACAACGCTTGCCCAAAAATTTGTAAGGTAGTCTTTTCGAAGGCTGAGGTAAGCTCAGCCTCTCCAGGGCCACCTTACAAAGAAATTTGTAAAGTGCCGGGACCCGAGATTGCGGAAATGGAGACGCCGTGTGTGGAAAGGTGGGCGTGTGGGGCGACAAGGGGAACCTGCTCGACACCGGTCATCCGGTGGTTGGCGGAGGCGCCTTCTGGCAGTGTAGCCGCCCCTCTCTGCTCCGACTCGAGTGCCCCTGGTAGTACCTAGGCAGCACCCGTTCCGGACAGGCACGCGCCGTTTGGGAGCCCGCGGTCTGGCGCGGTAATGACCTGCGACCAGCCCAGCGGAGCCTCCAACGGTGGGCGACCACACTTACCGTCTTGCACTTTGGGAGGGGGAGGGTTAACTTTTACACTATTACACTCGAGCATATTGTTTAGTTCTGTTTCTTTTATTCCTTTCCTAGTTCTTGTCTTTTCCTAGCTTAGTGAAGAAATTTACGTTTCCTACGTCCCTACCTATTCGCACCAGACTCAGCCAAGAAAAGGGGATGCATCACGCAGCCTCGCTTATCCGATCTTCTAGAGCAGATCGTTCTAGATGTCTCCTCGCCCGGCGCCTTGTCCTCGTTGCGGTCCTGGTACTCCGGCCCACTGACTTGGGACCCTTGTTTTCCGCCGCGATCGCGACTGGTTTTCCTGGTTGCCAAAAACTAACTCCCTCGAGGCGAGCTCTGCCTGGCGATCGCGAGCCCTTAGCTGCGGCCCTTGTCCGGGCTGCGCTGCCGCTGCTGCCGTCGCTGCCCACGCCCGTGGCTTTCGTGCGGTTGGCCGCTCTCGGGCTGCGGCCGGCGCCCTTGCTCTCTCTCGCTCTCTGGGTCGCGTCTTCATTCCTTGTTCTGCTTGGGGTTCTCGGCTCTCGTCGTCGCTCTCTCTCGGTTCTGCGTGTGGTTCCGGCTCTCGTCGTCGCTCTCTCTCGGTTCTGCTTGCGGTTCTCTGCTTTCTGGATCGCTCTGCTCTGCTGCTCTGCTCTCTGGATCGCTCTGCTTTGCTGCTCTGCTCTCTGGGTCGCTCTGCTCTGCTCTGCTGCTCTGCTCTCTAGGTCGCTCTGCTCTGCTCTGCTAGCTACCGTGGGTCTCGAACTTAAATTACAACTTCAGAATTTCACCTTACTTATTTAATAAAAATCAAAATTATAAACTTCATGATATACAACAAACTTCATATGGTGTCCCTGCTCAATACTTAAATATACCAATTATAACTACTTATAAACTATAAAAATTGTGAGTCGTCACAAGGTACCGCTATCGCCAAGGCGATCAAAAGCGACTCAGTGGGTGCGGAGTTTGTTGTTGTCAGGGTCGTGCCTTTCAGTTTGAAACGTGATCGATAGACAGAGTCAGACTACCAGCCATCTCCCGTCCAGCAACAAGAACTGCAAATTGGCCAACTGCAGTTGGCCCGCTGCCTGTGCCTGTACCTTTGCCGTTTGCCGTTTGCTGTTGCCAAATGTTTGGCCTTAGTCAAATTATGTTCTTTGGCTCGTTTGATAATGAAACTGCAAATTGAAGCTGTGCTCCAATCCGTTCCGTTCCCTTTCGTTCCCTTTGTGCTTTGTGCTTTTGTAGCCCCTCAAATTGTTTGCTCACACCGTACCAGCGTCCTCTGTGCTTCGTCTCGGAGCCAACAACGCTAATGATAACGTGTTATCGTGTTGTAATTTTTCACAAAGTCTGGCTGTGGCCTGGACTGGGCCTCCACATTCACATCCATCTCCATCTCCCTCGATCCAGCCGAACGATCGAATCGATCTGGCTTCGGGTTATATGGTTTAGATCATGGCAGCAGACACTAACTGGGCTCATCATGGAGCGTTAACAACCTCATTTTTCTAAACTTGAAGTGCTGAGTCCACCAACCGGCCAAGCAACCGGGCAACCAAGCCAACGATCATCCTCCAGCGGGCCATCCACTTGATCTTCGGCCAAGCCAATTTGCTTGCTCTGCAACGTTCCCAGTGGCTGGGATCATAAATTGTTTTAATGGTATTGAGCGTGTTGTGTCCAGGCACCATCAAAAAAAGATGGGCATATATTTATTGTACGTATAAATATTCAAAAACAGAAAATAGAAACAGAAATAAGCCCATCCTTAGAGTTCATCCTGCACGGCGGTAGTTGCGTGCTGCAGGAGGGCTTTGATGTATTTCTGCTGCTTATCGCACTCCTCGGGACCGGCATCGGGATTTTTGGCCAGCCAAGAGATCGCCTTTTCGATGGCCTTCTTTAGTTTGGGCTTGGAGTCGCCGTGCTCCTTCAGCAGATCGTAAGCGTAGGTCTCCAGTGTGTGGCGGGTCATCAGGTTCTCCAAGAGTTTCTTATCCTTCTCGGCGAATATCTCGGCGTCGTGGATCATGCGATCAATTTGGTCGGGCATCAGGCGGTACTTTTCGCTGACCATCAATCCGAAAAACACAATTTACGACGTGAAGCGACTGATCGGACGCGAGTGGTTCGAGCAGAATGTGCAGATGGACATCAAGCTGTTCCCCTTCAAGGTGTTCAAAAAGCACTCAAGGCCGCACTGCACTGTCATATCTATGTCGGGGCCAACTCCACTGGCGCTGACTTCCAGTATCCCGTGCACGTCCACGGCAAAGGTCACCTGAAGTGGGAAGCTTTTGTATGGCACCGGCGGGACACCACTCAGCTTGAATGTGCCCAACAGATGGTTGTCTTTTGTCAGGGGTCGCTCCATCTCGTAGACCTGAATGGTGACGGAGGTCTGGTTTTCCAGGACGGTCAAGATGGGCGTCCGCTTGGTGGGGATGACGGTGTTGCGCGGAATCAGCTGACTCATGATGCCGCCTAAAGTTTCGACGCCCAAGGACAGTGGGATGACATCGAGCAGAACGGTGGTGTTGGTGGTCTGGTCGCCGGAGAGAGCGCCAGCGTGGATAGTGGCCCCGCAGGCCACAGCCTCGTCGGCATTGATGCTGCGAGAGAGCTGCTTGTCGTCGAAGAAATCCTGGACCAGCTGCTGGATCTTGGGGATGCGGGTGGAGCCGCCAATCATCACAATCTCATCCACTTCCGTCTTGTTCAGCTTGGCATCCTCCAACTGTGTCTGCACGGTCTTCAGGGTGGAGCGGAAGAGCTCCTCGTTGAGCTCCTCGAACTTGGCTCGGGTCAGCATCTGGTTGAAGTGATGGCCCTCGTAGAAGGACTCAATGTGGATGCGCGCCTGCAGGGCGCCGGACAGGATGCGCTTGGCCTTCTCCACCTTGTGGCGCAGCTTCTGCATGGCGAGGTGATCCTTGCGTATGTCCTTGCCCTCGTTCTGGTACTGCTCCACGAAGTAGTCAATCACGCGCTGGTCAAAGTCCTGGCCGCCCAAGTGCGTGTCCCCGTTGGTGGCCAACACCTCGAGCACACCGTTGTCAATGCTCATCAGGGAGACACCGTAGGCTATGGCTGCTGCCGACGGCTCGTTGATGAAGCGCAGCACATTGAGGCCGGCAATCTTTGCCGCATTCTTTGTGGCTTGGCGCTGGGCGTCGTTGAAGCGAGCTGGCACTGTGACCACAGCGTCGGTGACCTTCTTGCCCAGGAAATCCTCGGCCGTCTGCTTTCATCTTGGCCAGCACCATGGCCGAGATCTCCTCCGGTGCAAACTCCCGGACGCCCTGGCCAGTGTTAACGCGTATGTGCGGCCTTGAGTGCTTTTTGAACACCTTGAAGGGGAACAGCTTGATGTCCATCTGCACATTCTGCTCGAACCACTCGCGTCCGATCAGTCGCTTCACGTCGTAGATTGTGTTCTCCGGATTGATGGTCAGCTGGTTCTGGGCGGCTTCACCAATCAGACGCTCGCCATCGTCGGCGAAGGACACAAACGAGGACGTCAGACGGCTGCCCCAATCGTTGGCAATAATCTCGGCTCGTCCCTTCAGGAAAACTCCGACGCAGGAGTATGTGGTTCCCAGATCAATGACAATAACTGTGCGCAATTTGTGGTCTTGCTGGATAGCTTTTGCGCCTGTCGTAAAGGCGCAAAGTAGGAATAAAATAGTGTTCATTCTGATCAATTTCAATTTGAAATGTTTTTGAAATGAGCTCTGAGTAAAGTTGGTGAGTGATAAAGCCAAAGGTTGCTGATCAGGAAACTAGCTAACAGTTCGGTGTATCCCATTTAGTGCAGGTCTCTGTGGTGGCTCACGCAGCTGTGGAAAATGTGTCTGCTAGTTGGCAGAGCAATAAAAGCCTGGAAATTCCTCTAGCCACATAATTACATATAAAACTGTCGCAGCCCTGGAAAATCATGTGCCAGGCCATAAAAGCCAGCCACGGACTCAATTTTCTTGGGGTTTCCGTTGGGTTTGAGCTTGAGTGTGTAGGTTAATAAATAGCCCCCGAACTCGAACCAGAACCACAGCAAGTGCTACATGGAGTGGGAAGGGTAGGAAGGGAAGTGAGGGAAGTGCAGTGTGGCAGATGCGGTGCGGTAAATTATGGTTATTTAAATAAACAGCACACGATTTGATTTGGCGGCCCAAAAGTGTTGCCAGCTCGCCTCCGAAATTGGAAGAGCGACGCGTGGACGTCTGGAAATTATGTTGTAGTTGCTCTGATCATGCACCCAGTCTCAGGCTCAGCTCGGTGTCTGCATCTGCGTCTGCGTCCAGGGCTAGGCGCAGGCGCAGGAGGATAGTTACCTCTGATGATGATGATGATGATGCTCTTGCTCTGCGCCGCTTCGCTCTGCTCTGTATAGAGGGTTGTGCCATCAAGTCTTGATTGAGTAACGCCCCAGAACTGGCGTCTAATTATGAGTTGGAGCACAGCTGTGGCAATGCCTGACGGATGGGTAGCATCATTAGCTGATGTGCTGCATTGACCTGGTCTAATCGCCGATAAGGCTTGTGATAAGCAAACACACTTAAAAGCCAATGTGCGTTGAGACTGGTGTGACCTTTTTGGTGTGACCTTTTTGGCTGCTGCAGAGGATTGGAATGGACTGGACTGGTACGGTTTCCGATCGCCCCCAAATGGGTGAGGTAGAATAGGATTGGCGTGGCGATGTTTTGTTTATTTTGAGGCTATAATTTAAGCGGGTAATTGCACGCTGGCGGCCAGAATTTGTAACTAAACTGCAAATTAGCAGCCAATTCTCAGGCCGATTAATAACCATAATTATTGGCTCAAGCGCTGACGAGCGAACGTCTCTGCCTGCTGGAGGATCTTGATGAGGAGGCTGGGCTCTGACTCCGACTCTGTCTCACCATCCAAGGCTGCTGGGGCCCCCGTCCAAATTGCACTCGGCCTGAGCCCTGGACCCTGGACGCTGGACCTGAGCTTGAAACTGATTCTGTTGGCTCCTCAATTGCCAATTCGTGATACACCGAGGCGCGTATGTCCTCAGCGTATCGCGTATCGCAGGAAGCTACCGATCAGCAGAACTTAGCGGATCTGGGTAGACTTCTGGAGGAGATTACGTCTCGGATGCTGGACAAGAGCACGCGCCATATAAACGAGGCGACCCTATTCGTGCGCATAAAGGTGCTGCATTTGGCCATACAGGATGCAAACCAGGCAGCCGCAGCGGGCAGCAGCGACATTCAGGAGGGCGCAGCGGGCGTAGTCCGGTGCTCGAAATGCTCACAGAGCATTCAGAGCGCGGACAAGGAGCAGCAGACAACGACCGTCTGGAAGACGGATGCCGCATCGCAAACCGAGCCGTGGCGAAGGCTAAGCCAGCCTGTTGTGTCGGATGGCCCTGTTCGGGAGCAGGCTCCCACGCTTATGAGCCCAGCAGGTCACAAAGGCGCACCCAAGAAGCAACAGAAGAAGGCCCAGATAAAGCCACACGAGGAGAAGGCGACGCACAATGCCCCCAGCCAACAAGAGAGCCTCGAAAACCATGATAGCGGGTGGAGGGTAGTGGCCAAGACGGCGAGGACAGCGCACCGCGCACGCCCTGACGCGGTAGTAGTGCATGCGTAAAGCGAGTTGCTGGCCATGGTGACCAGGAGGGAAGACAACCAGCTGTCGGACCTGGGAAGCTGCGTTTCCAGGGTACGCCGCACCATCAACGGCAATCTTTTGCTGGAGGTGGCAAAAGGCAGCTCAGAGAGCGCGGAGGCCATGAAAGAGAGCACGCGTACTTGGCGACGCAGTGGCAGTGCGTGCACTGACAGAGGACTCGAAGGTGGTCGTCTTGGAGATCCGCGATCTCGACTCCCTCGCGACAGAGCGTGAGATCTGTACCGCCATCGCAAGCCAGTTCGGGATAGAGGAGGGACGAGTCAGGGTGTGAAGCCTGCGACGCGGCTACGCGGAGTCCCAAACGGCAGTGGTCAGCCTGCCTTTTTCCCTGGGCAAAGCAGTAATGCAGCGGGGACAGGTGCGGATCGGCTGGACCGTCTGCAGGATCCGCGAAAGAGGAGAACTCCCGAGGTGCTCCAGATGCCTGGAACCTGGGCACATCGCGAGCAGCTGCAGGAGTGCAATAGATAGGAGCGGCTGCTGCATCAAATGCGGTGAGCAGGGACACAAAGCCGTTGACTGCAAAAAGGAGCCATCATGCTTCATTTGCTCGGCAGCAGGCAAGAAGGAGTCCAGGCACCAGGCCGGCAGCAAAAACTGCCCGGCCGCGTTCAGCGGGGTCGGTCAACGCAGCAAGACATGCGGGTGATCCAGCTCAACCTGAACCACTGCAGGGCCACGCAGGACCTCCTGCAACAGACGGAGCGTGAGCGGGGATCGGAGGACGCTAGAGGACGCACAGTGGAATTAACGGCCCAAAAGTGGTTAGAACGGCAGCAGAAACGGTTCGCAATGGATTGGATTGGATTGGAGTTGCGAAGTGGATTCAGTGGATTCAGTGGGTGCTGGTGAGGCGCATTCCAGCCACAAAAATGTTGCAATTAATTGAATTAAAGTTCTAAATTGTTTGCCTCCGCCTTCCCCTGCGATAACTCCGACCAGCAATGGCGTCTCTTTGCGTCTCTTAGACAAACTTGCAACTTGGCAGCTGCAACTGCCAAGCGCCGCATTATCGAAGACGGATTTACCGCTGTTGCTAGGCAGAGGCGCGGACGCTAGCGTCGAAGCGAGGGTATAAGAGGAGCCCGGCAACAGCGAAGGAAGACAGTCAGTAGAGTGCGAGCAACGAGGAAAAAGCGCGAACACAAGCGAGTGCGGTAGAACAACTGACAAGGAGAGTCAACGTGAGAGTCCAAGGAAGAATCAAAGTGACCCAACCAACAGGCAGCAGTACGGCCCAGCAAGGGGAACAAGGTCTGCGAAGTGCCAAAGGAGGGACGACAGGTACCGCTATCGCCAAGGCGATCAAAAGCGACTCAGTGGGTGCGGAGTTGTGTGTGTAGATCAGGCGTGAGCCAGGTCGGACGCATAGCCACAGCACCAGCGAGGAGCCTGAGGGGCCGGTGGCGCGAGAGCGTATAGGAATAAAGAAACGATTCGTTGTTATATAGAACGTAAGATCCCATAGTTATAAGATACCAATAAAGTACCCACAGCCAGTAATTAAACCCACCCGTGCATTCTTTCGTGTCTGTGAGGCAACATACAAATTTGTTGCAACGAACCGTCGGCCGCTGAGCCAGCCTCGCTGATTTAGACGGACAGAAACAGTTCGTTACAACTGGCGCCCAACGTGGGGCCTCACGACAAGCAAAGAACGGAGTGCATTGGGAAGGGCGGTACTGAGCGAGGTATCTATACACCATGAGGAGCCGACAATGGATCCATTCCCTGAGGAAGGAAGAACTGGTCCGGTGTGCCCTAGAGTTTGGGCTGGAACTGGAAGGCACCGTGTCCGAAATGCGGAGACAGTTTAAGGACTGGGTGGAGAAGCACGAGGCGGATCCAGAGTGCGCAGACCTGCTGGAGGCCTGCTGGAGGTAGAGCTTCACCCTTGCCAGCGGAAGATACGCCCGACGCGTACGAGCGTCTGCCATTGCCGGGAGGTGCGGGCGCGTCATCGGTGTGGAAAATGCCGGCGGAGGACCTCATAGCAAGCCTGGCGATACCAGACAGGAGCCGCTCCCCGAGGCCGTCCGTCAGTAGACCACGGCCAAAGAGTGTGGATCCAGCGGAGGCCCGGAACACCGCGACGCGAGAACCATTGAGGAGCCGCAACGAAGAGGGGCGGGAAGTTCCCGAGGCGCAGGCCGGGAGGCAGTCTCGCATACTATACGCGAATGTAGCCAAACAGGTAAGGGAATGGTCGTTCCGTTTCGATGGGACGGCGAAGCCCCTGGAGTTTCTGGAGCAGGTCGAATGGTCGGCTGATATGTACGGGCTGGACGTGAATCTGATTTCCAGAGCGATGCCAGAGTTGCTGAAGGGCCAGGCGTTGATGTGGTTCATCGCCAATAACCGGCAGTGGCAAACATGGGAAGCCTTCGCAACAAGCTTCCAGGCCTACTTCTTGCCGAGGGGGTACTTCGAGAAGTTGCTCCAAGAGGTACGGCAAAGGAAGCAAAAATGGGGAGAGTCAGTCAAGGACTACATGGTGGACATGCAGACCCTCATGAGACCCCTCAAATGTACTCCTGAGGAGCAGATGGAGCTCATCCGCGAGAACAGCATGTCAGATCTGCGTATATTCATCAGGCCACATAGGTGCAAGGACCTGGACCACATGATGATGCTAGCGGATGAGTTCGAGGCACTGGAGAAGGATCGCGTAGAGTTCTGTGACTGAAATGTGCCGGAGGTGCAAGGACGAGCCGGCAGCCGTAGCTGGACAAACAAAAGCGAAAGTGACGGCACCAGCGACGGAAGACCAGACACATTCCAATATAGAGGGGGGATACGTTAAGAATCCCGCCCAAGCATGCCGACGATGCGGAAGCGACGAGCACAGGTCACAGGCATGTCAAGGGCGACCGTTGACATTCTGCTGGAGGTGTGGAAAGGTCGGCGTCACGACATGGCAGTGCTGCAAAAAGTCGGGAAACGCCCCGCGACCCAAGCCGAGGAGGGCCGTGCCGGGGTCGCAGGCTGCAGCCCCCGAAACCTAATCGGTGAACTCACCGTGGAGGATGTGCAGCTGTCAGCCGTGGTGGACATCGCAGGGAGGAAATGGAAGGCCACGGTCGACACAGGGGCCACTAGCAGCTTCGTCAGCTGTGAGCTGGCGGAACAGCTGCGAGGGGAGGGGCGCGAGGAGAAAACCGACAAGCCGATGGACGCCGTCGAACCATCGATACAAAAATCGAAGTGGAACTGGCGTTCGGAGACAAAGTGGTCTCAATGGCACTTCTGGTGCTGCCAGGAGTCATCGATGCGCTGGTACTAGGCTGGGATTTCATTGCCGCAGTGGAGGCCGACGGAAAGGGCGGTTGGAAGAGGCTGTCAGTGGCAATTGGAGGCCAATGAGGAGTCCCGGAACGAATGTCTGATGGGGAGTTCGAGGCCGAGGATGCGAAGCAGGCGCCGACGGAAAGGGGACGTGTTGCTACGATCACAATGAGGGCTGATACCGGTAAGCAGCGATACTACCTATGGAGGCGGAGAAAAACCAAAAGGTAGAAAGGAGTCCAGCCATCAAGCCCTTTTTCCCCGTAATGGTTAAAAAGAAAACTGGTCAATGGAGGTTGTGCGTGGACTTCCGACAAATCAATGCAAAGTCTATCAAGGACGCATACCCAATGCCGCGGATTGACTACATCTTAGATCAGCTGAGGGAAGCACGGTTCATCAGTAGCTTGGATTTGAAAGACGGGTACTGGCAAATACCACTGGAAAAGGATAGCCGGAAGTTCACAGCCTTCACGGTGCCAGGCAAGGGATTGTTCCAATGGAAAGTGATGCCGTTCAGAGGGCGTTGGACCAGGTTATTGGTCCGGAAATGATGCCGCATGCTTTCGCATACCAAGACGATATCATCGTTATAGGCCGAACGAAAGAGGAGCACCAACGTAATCTTGAGGAGGTTTTCAGACGCTTAAAAAGGGCCAACTTGAGGTTGAATGTGGAAAAATGCCAGTTCGGCCGAACGGAGCTGCGGTACCTGGGTCATTTGGTGACGGGAGAAGGCACCTGCACTGATCCGGAAAAGGTGGCCGCCATTGCAGAGCTGAAGCCACCGGCGAATGTGAAGGAGCTTCGCCAGTATCTGGGCGTCGCATCATGGTATCGACGTTTCGTGCCAGGGTTCGCCACCATGGTACAGCCGCTCAGCACATTGCTGAAGAAAAAGGTGAAGTGGGAATGGGCATCAGAGCAACAACAGGCATTTGAGTCCGTGAAGGGTCGGCTGGTAGCCGATCCGGTACTAACCTGCCCGGATTTCTCGAAGAAGTTTGTGCTACAGACGGACGCCAGCGACTATGGATTGGGAGCGATTCTCACCCAAGAAACGGAGAAGGGCGAAAGGGTGATCTCATACGCCAGCCGGACGAGAAGAAGTACAATCTTGTAGCAAGCAACCTTTGGAAGCTTAATGCGTGCCGAAGGACCGACAAGATGGGCGGAGTTACAGAAACGTTCGTAATAGAAGGGGCGGCCTACACAGCCCATGAACTGATCAGACGTTACGCCCAAGCAGCGGATAAAAGTCGAAGCCCCAAGTTCCCGATTTAGGCGCGTCATCCACCGGCGGGGGGGCTTCGTGCGAAATCGCGGGTTGAGGGAGAACCACGATACCCCGGAGGCGGGTCACGCCGGCGGCAGGAAGACGATGGCAAGTATAGCTGCCAGGTACTACTGGCCGGGGATGCACCGAGACGTGAGGACGTATGTCAGGAAATGTGACACCTGTATGCATTTCAAACCAAGTCAGGCACAGGCGGCCGGGAAGATGCTGACACAAGTACCAGAGGAACCATGGGCGAGTGGGCCAGAGGAAACATGGGGCGCGTTTGGTGCTGGTGGACCGGTTTTCAAATGGACCGAGTGGTGTCCAGATAAAACAGGCCGAAGCCCTGATAAAGGCTTTCAGGGAATATGGCCCGGTTCCGTACCGTAGATCACGAAGGACATTCCGGGTCGTTTAAGTTTCTGGATCAAATGGGGTTCGAACCAGTAGCACCTCCCCCAAGAAACCCAACGGAACGACCAACAGAACGGAAAAACCATGATCGCGCAGTTCACCGAAGGAGACCAGAGATGCTGGGACGAGAAGTGTCTAACGCAGCCGAGGGGTTCGCAGAAAAATTGGCCCCAAGGTATGCCGGTCCCTACCAGATCACTGATTTCGTGTCACCGGTGATATGCAAGCTGCGTAGAGACAGCGATAGACATACACGGACGGCACATATTGGGGATCTAAAGCCACAGGCAAACGACGAAGGAAAATAAGGAATCAGAAAGGGGCAGGGATAAAGGAAGCGGATGAGTGAGAACAGGCAAAGGGGGGGCCGGAGTCAAGAACAACTTAAGGCTAAGAGGGTGTGAGCGTGGGCAGAGGCTCTGAATTGGGTCGCGCAGGACGCCGTAAAAAAAAAAAAAACAAGAGCCGTACACCAATCCGTATAAATAAAAGTCTGGAAGGAGGCGGCACGTACAGACGACGGAAGTCCAAATCTGGAAGACAAATTGAAAGGATAGAAAAGAGAAGAAAAGGACTGGTAGGAGCAACATACCCGAAGCCCAAGGCGTTCGGTTGACCGAGACCCGGGCGGAGAGATACCCTCGAGGCACCAGTGATATGTGAAGGATAATCCTAGTCCCTGGGTTCGGGATTCCTGGGTCATCTACAACCGTCGGGTTTGGCCGGGCAGAAGGCACTACCCACGCGTTGCTTACGGGCGAGGGGTCGGATGACCCTCGGGTCCGGAGCAGCTACATGGGGCAGAGGTCACGCCAAAGGCCAAACCGAAGGCGGCAATGAGGTGACAAGCCAGGGCCGATCGTCATGATGCAGCCGGGCGAAAGGTTGGAGGACCTGTTAGTCACGGGCATTTATGACGATTGGCATCGCGGACCAAGGATGCAGGATGGGCTGGAAAAAAAACCCAAAGTTATTGAAGGATAGCGCACATTCACAGTAATCACATGGGCCGAAGGGGGGATTCGATCAGCTCGGGGGGAGGGGAAGCCGGGCGTCAAAGCCTAAGGAAAGGGAGAGAAAAAAAGGAATATATATAAAAATTTCTACAAACAAAAGGGGGTGGGATCAGGTATGATTGGGTGCGAGCAGACCTAACCGGCCGCGGAAGGGTTAACGCGGCGAAGAGCCCCTGTGCTGAGAGGCAGAAACTTTCGAGAGAGTGGGAGAAGGAATGCCCAACTGCCGTACGACGGAACGACGGGAAAGACAGCAAGGGCTTGACGGCAGCAGAAGCTGGAGATGTCGATCAGTCACAAGCCAGAGGTATCTAGACA
This sequence comes from Drosophila tristis, assembly GCA_018150885.1. Classification (NCBI taxonomy): domain Eukaryota; kingdom Metazoa; phylum Arthropoda; class Insecta; order Diptera; family Drosophilidae; genus Drosophila; species Drosophila tristis. The sequence goes on from JAECWT010000006.1 coordinate 91,021, forward strand.
CAGAAGCACGGAGTCAAAAAGGAAAAAAAAGGGAAATGGACGCCATGTTGGAAAGTTACTTGGAGGAACAGGCCGAAAGTGTGGGGAGCCACAATCCCGAGATCCATCGCCAGCGACGGGCGGAGCCCTCTCGAGGTGAGCGATGTGATCGGCGGAGCGAGACTCCAGAGCTGGAGCTCATGGCATCCCCATTTGAAAGCCCCATGGCATCCCCAAGGAGCGAGTGGTCCTCGTGAGCGTCTCCTCGAAGCAGACGGGAGCCGGAAGTGTCGCCAGGAGCGACGGAGGAGGAGGACAGCGAAGACAGCGACGTGGTGGTGGTCTCCGTCGAGCCGGCTCCAAGGAGAGCCGAGCTCAGGAGAATGCAGCTTAACGACGAGGAGAAGCGGGCACGGGAGCAGGAGCTGCGACGCGACGCAGCGTTCCTCGGCATCGCCATCCGATCGGCGGAACGCTATTTGCGTGAGCGGAAGCGCGAAGCTGCAGGGCTACGGGAGTCGCAGCAGCCTATGAAAGCCATGCCGCCAGCGACGCCATCGCAGCCGACGGCAAGGCCAACAGCAGCGCAGCAGAGACGGACGGCAGAGGTACCGCTGCAACGGAGAGCGCAGGCCTCAGCACAGCCGACAGCGACGCCAGCAGAGCAGCCGAAAGCGACGCCAGCAGCGCAGCCGACAGCGACGCCAGCAGCGCGGCCATCAGCCGAGGCCATGCGGATGAGTCATATGAAGCAGCAGCGCAACCGGCGAGCAGCAGCAGAGGCGCGACGCGAGGAGGAGCGGTGACGCGAAGAGGGGCGGCGACGCGAGGAGGAGCGACGCGAGGAAGAGCGGCGACGCGAGGAGGAGGCCCGAAGGAAGGCAGCGGAGAAGGCGCAAAGGGAGGCGGCGCTGAACAAGGCCATAATGCGGGAAGCACAGGCCGCCCTGCAACGGCAGATGGAGGCCGCGCGGCGTGAAGCCGAAGCTCACAAGAGGAACGAGGAGGAGGCTCCGCCTCCTCCGAGGTTCCTCAAGGTGAAGACGGGTCTGTTTGACGGACCGGCGGGGCAGCAGCAACCACAACAGGGGGAGGAGGCGCCCTTATGGGAACGCCGGCATCCCGAGCCACCGCCGCAGCCACAAGGCACGCAATAGCCAACGCCCCCGCGGTCACCGCCATCAAAATCACCACCACCGAACTCACCGCCACGACAGGAGGAGGCACCGAAGGAGCCGCCACAGGAAGAGGCACAGCAGCCCCAGTGGGGTGGTCCGGAGAACGCGGTGTGCGGGCCATTTGTGTCGCAAAACGTTCACACGGCGGTAAGGAATGGCATGACATGGCACCACCAAGTTATCCACATAACGTGGGCGTCGGGACCCGCACCATCGGAGGCGCAGGAAGACCGGACGGTATGGGAGGAGGAACCAGCCCCGCGAAGCAACGCGTGTGATCCACGGCAGCACCGGAGGCAGGCAGAGGCCAGGACGGCAGAGGAGACGGTGTCGGAGGCGCGGGAGCCAGCGACAGCGGCGGCAGGAACACACGCAGCAGCGAAGGCACCGGCTGCGACGGCGACAGAAGCACCGACAGCGGCAGCGACGGATGGGGCGGTAGCGACAGAGGCACCGACAGCGGCAGCGATGGCGACGAAAGAACCGGCAGCGGACACGGAAGGTGAGAGGTGGGAGCGCGGTCCGTGGGTGTGGCCCTCACCTGGGAAAGCCAAGGCTAGGACTGTCCTAATGCGGCAATCGTCGTGCCCAGATCCCAGGGCTGTGGTCGCCCGGCCGCAGCTGCAGAGACAGCAGTCGATGGTGGAGCCGACGGGGGAGAATGTCCGCTGGCGACACGTGGACGTCGAAGAATGGCCGGAGGCAGTGGCTCGGGCAGTCGAAGGCACACGACAGATCGGCCGACGCGTAAAGCGTCTAGTGAGGGTGCGCGGGGTGCGGTACCGGGTGTCGGCGTCGGCAAACCAGGTCGAGATGTCCGTCGAGGTATAAAAGGGGGGGAAATAAAAAAAAATAAAATTTTTGAATGAAATGAAAGAAACCAAATAAAGAATATGAAGTACAACTTACCCAGGGCCTCCGATGATCCTATTGGGCTTTGAGGTGGCTCAGAGGGGGCCTAGCTGAGGCCACCGGACGGGTCGCGGGTTGCGGATAGCGAACGGCCTACCCTAGTGGGTAGGTCAGCTGCGAATAAGCGGGCATCTTAAAGAGCATCAACTAAGTTGGCTCTGAGGGAGAGTACCGAAATAAGCAGTCCCGGACAGCCAGCGGGTGTTCGCGACGCAGCAACACTGACGATGCGCTTGTGGTGCCGCCTCTCATTAAGTAGCTCACACAATCCCATCCCTACACAACACCTACCCACATCCCAGCCCCAACACTCACCTCACACCGGGCCGGACTAAGGTGTCACTCGCCCGGCCGGACCCGTGCCAAGAGTCAGCCTGGCTGGGGGCCAGGTATAAAAACTAGCCCAGTCGTGAACGGAGAGCTCAGGGACTTGGCAGCCCCCTGTTCTAATTATGCCTTACCCGGGTAACGCAGAGCACCTAAATATATTTCTGCTCCACAATTTTAGCAATTATAAAAATGGCGACAACACGGGCCACCTAGCTGCTGGGAGCCTAGAGCTAAGATATACGGTGGCGCAACTGGCACTGTGCCGAAATGAGACCTAGGGGTGGGACGGATTGCGTCCTACATGGCACACACCCTAGGACAGACGTGATACTACCCAGGTGACCTCGTTCCCGCAAGATCATGGCCAGGCGCGAGGACCGGGGCCCCCAACTCTGCGAAGCGGAGGGGACAAGTCTGATCAAGCCTTGGTAGGGCTGTGGATTGCGATGCCAACGACCCATATCAGCACCTAATCTGCCTAAGGCGAAGTACGGGGACACGCCTGAACCTGGTCGTCCTATGGCTCTGAGGAAAGCGATCCTCCCAGTGACCTCGTTCGAGATTGCCAGCGACAGCGAGAGGCGGATACAAGCCCTTAATAGGTATGCCAACGCTCATCACACCCCCCTTGGATAAAAATGTAAGGCGTGAGTCTACTTTTCAGCTTCATCCTAAACTCCAACCTAATTATTGGTAATCGGGGTAATGACCCCACTTTTATCATAAAAAACCGTCAAGAGGTTATTGACCTCACTCTATTGTCTCACAAACTGTCAGACATAATGAAAAGTTGGAGAGTCCTAGAGGACCACTCCTTCTCCGACCACAGGTACATCGAGACAATCCTATCGCTCGAAAGCACCATACCCACTAGCTATATTAATCCAAGAAAAGCCAACTGGGATACGTTTAGTGCAAAAATGGAGGAATTACTCCCCCCTAGCCACAAAATGCCCGGACACACAAGACGATCTTAATCGTCTTGTGGACAATTTCACGGAAGCTTGCAACAAGGCCTTCATGGCAGCTTGCCCCTCAACTAAACCAAGAGGGAAAAAGAAACCCCCTGGTGGTCTAAACATATAGATACCCTCCGGAAAGACTGCAGGACTCTCTTTAACAGAGCCAAAAGCAGCAGCGAGGTAGAGCACTGGGAAAATTACAAAAGCAAATTAACCCTATACAAAAAAGAAACAAGTAGAGCAAAAAGGGCCTCTTGGCAAAAATTTTGCTCCGAAATTGAGGACACGTCAGAAGCCGCAAGGCTACGCAAGATCCTGTCAAAAACATCCCCCTCGGTGGGATATGTCAAGAGAACGGATGGTACGTGGACAAACTCTAGTGAGGACTCCCTACACATTCTACTCGATACTCATTTTCCTGGGTGTACGACCATCGAGCCGGCAGACACTCCAAGTGAAGGCCCGGAAACCTCGATGGGGCACATCCTCACAAAACGGAATATTAGCTGGGCAGTAAACAGCTTTAAATCCTACAAATCGCCTGGCCCGGACCAAGTCATTCCGGCTCAGCTACAAAAAGCCGGGGACATGGCCATCAACTGGCTGCAAAGTATCTTCAGGAAGATACTAAGAGTGGGAAAAATCCCCCGCGCTTGGCTAAAGGCTAAAATAGTCTTTATTTATAAGCAGGGAAACCCTCACACACAACTCCAAAAGACTTCAGACCAATAAGTCTATCGTCCTTCCTTCTCAAAACCTTTGAGAGACTAGTCGGGCTGCAGCTGAGGACAACCATAAATCCTCAGTGGCTGTCAGGCGCACAGCATGCCTACCGAAAAGGAAAATCCACGGAAACGGTACTCCATGAAGTAATCTCGACAGTAGAGAAATCCCTACACATCAAAGAATACTCCTTAATAGCTTTCCTAGATATCGAGGGAGCCTTAAACAACGTCATACCGGGAGCCATCACAGAGGCCCTGACTGACCTGGGAGTGGATCGTCACTTGGTGATGCTCATAGATCAATTGCTCACATGCAGGACAGTGACATCATCAATGGGATCGTCCACTCAGTCAAGGTATGTCAACAGAGGCACCCCGCAAGGTGGTGTCCTGTCTCCCCTTCTATGGAACATAGCAGTCAATAAGATTCTGTCTGACCTGGAAGGGGAGGGCTACAAGGTGGTAGCATACGCGGACGACGTTGCCATTATCTTCTCGAGAAAATTCCCTCAAACACTCTGCGATCTAATGACCGCGAAGCTCGCGCGACTGTCAGAATGGACAGAGTCGCGTGGACTGGGAGTTAATCCCTCTAAAACGGAACTTGTGTTGTTTACAATCAAATAAAAAAACCCCGTCCCTCAACCCCCCAATACTAAACGGATGCAGGCTCTCCTTCAGCGACAGTGCCAGGTCTTTAGGGTTGGTATTTGATAAAAAGCTTAGCTGGAACCTGAGCATCAAAGACAGAGTGAAGAAGGCTACGATAGCCCTCTACACTTGCAAGAAGGCCATTGGGCTAAAATGGGACATGAACCCAAGAATAGTCCAATGGATTTACCTAGCAATAGTAAGACCAATACTGCTCTACGGAGTCGCAGTGTGGTGGCCTGCCCTATCGAAGGGGACCATCACTAAACAACTAGGCAAGGTGCAGCGTACTGCAGCCCTAAGCATCAGTGGAGCTCTGAGCACAACACCAACGGATGCGCTAAATGCTATACTATGCCTGCAGAGCCTTGACCTTGCAGGTAAGGAGCCGGCAGAAATGGGAGCAATCCGTCTTAGAGACTCTGACCAATGGGTGTCACATCACACCGGCCATGCGTCCATCCTAAATGGAAACAAAATCGTCCCCACAAAAACGGACTACTGCGTTCCGAGGGAGTAACAACTGGCTTGAGGGACCCACCTGGTCCAAAGGGAGCCATTCGAATCTTTACTGATGGCTCAAAGCTGGACAACAAGGTCGGAGGAGGAATCTACTCCGAACAGCTGAACATAAGTTACTCCTTCAGGCTCCCGGATCACTGCAGTGTCTTCCAAGCGGAGGTCATAGCGATCAAGGAAGCTTTGAGCTGTCTTCAGAAACTAACCCCTGCGGCAACTCACATAAATATCTATAGTGATAGCCAAGCTGCAATGAAATCGCTGAATGCGATAACAACAAGCTCGGCTACCGTGGCAAACTGTCGCAAATCTCTTCATGAGATGGCTTATCAGTTCGTCATCAGCCTAATATGGGTCCCGGGCCACCAGGACATTGAAGGCAACTGCATAGCAGACGAGCTGGCCAGAGCTGGAACAACAATCCCCCTTCTCAATGATATGGAGGATATTCGTATGCCAATGGCCACCTGCAAGCTCAAAATAAAAGAACATTTTAAGCAACTAATAAATGACAGATGGCAAACTGTGCCACTATGTCGCATAACTCGGCAAACATGGCCTAACATTAATAGGAAGCGCACCGATGAGCTCTGCAAACTCAGTAGGAGTAGGTGCAGCTCAGTCATACGCTCCCTTACGGGACACTGGCTAATAGGCTGGGCGCCCCATATAACGAGTTCTGTCGAAGCTGTAGAGATGAGGACGAGGAGGAGACTGTGGAACACCTGTTCTGCTCCTGCCCGGCTCTCAGTAGAAGGAGACTCCAATACTTGGGCGCTCCTTTTCTAAATGACATTTCGGACATGTCTACAATCAGTCCCAGACGGATCGCAGGCTTCATAAGGGCATCCGGATGGGATAATAGATAACATAGGGTCTCACGAGGGAGAAGGGAACGAAACATGCGGTATCACAATGGGCCGAAACCGGCCTAGGTGTGTCGGGTCTCTGACAACCCCGACAGCCGCCTCAACCTAACCTAACCTACCCAGGGCATGGCAGCTTGATGTCGGGCTAGTCGTGGGGTTAACACGCGAGGTACACAGAGCCCACGAGGGCAGTAAAATAAACAAACTTACGCGAAAACGCGGCCGGCCAGCGTATACAATAGATACCGCAAGCGGAAGCAACACGTGAAAAGGGGAGCGATCCGGCAACACGTGAAGAGGGTCTGAAACTACATCGGCCGACCCGATCCGATAGGTGGCGAACCGATCGGGCAATGGAGGAATCAGTCCGGAACCAGCGTGAGTGCGCGCGCACGCTTGAATTTAAATGGGAAGGTGGCCGGAAGGAAAACGAAGGGAGTTTTCCTCTGGTAAAGAAAGGGGGAAGTGTGAGGAATGGAGTTACCTCACAAGGGAACCAAGTAAGGGTTAAGAAGAGAATTCACGGCGAATTCACAAGAGAGTGAGAGCCGGCCGGGAGCCGGGTTCCGTTAGAGTGGCAGGGGTCCAACGCATGACCATATATGGGCATGAGATCATGCCTCCGGTACGAGCCCGTGGAGAGAGTCGGGAATGGAGGAGCACGCAAGGAGCGGCGCTCACGTCAGGCTAGGAACGGCGGGAGCGGGCCGGCAGCGGTCCATGTATGGACATGAGATCACGCCACCAGCCCGGTCCCGTTAAGAACGTGAGGGAATCAAGCGAAGAAGCCGATGGAAAATTACCAGCGGACGCTAGCGTCGAAGCGAGGGTATAAGAGGAGCCCGGCAACAGCGAAGGAAGACAGTCAGTAGAGTGCGAGCAAGGAGGAAAAAGCGCGAACACAAGCGAGTGCGGTAGAACAACTGACAAGGAGAGTCAACGGGAGAGTCGAAGGAAGAATCAAA